>VZUA01001731.1:1611-14368 GCA_013401035.1 Horornis vulcanius | reverse complement strand
GCTCAAGTAAAATGTGTGTTCTGGGCAGTCATGAACCCAGGAGGAGCAACATTATATGTGGCATAAATGTCTGATAAACCCACATGGGAATAGGCATGGAAGCAATGACTTGGCTTAATCAATAGCAGCTGCTAGATTCACTTTTATGGTATTTATCTCATGAGGGCATGAGGTGTTTTGGTGTGTAATGCATCCTACAGGATTTGTGGCGAGCAGTGTTGTTTGGGAGAAACATTGTAAAAGGTCTCAGCCCTTCTCTAAATGCATCAAAAATTTGTGGGGTTTTACTGGAGTCTCCTAATGTTGATATCCTTATAAATTTTTGTGGCTGAGGTGGAGGTTCCCAAGGTTAAATAAACAATGACTAATGATGAGCACTGTGCAGCCTCACCTTTATACACCTTCTTTTTAAGGCAGAGTTGAACTCCTGAATTATGCATTTAGGCTCCCCTTCAAAATCAGAAAAGTCTGCTGCCTGAGAGTGCCTTTTCACAAGCTGACATGCTGAGCCAGGAGCCAGTAGGAAATGGTTTATCTGGTTACTCTGTAAGGATTAATTATTATGGGGAGTAGTCCCCAGGTCTACTTTTTANCTGCATTTTGACCAGGACAGTTTGCTTTGGAGCCCAACCTTTATAGCAGCTATTACTGCTGCATGTCACTTTTATGATCACAGTGAAATCATCTGAAATACAGCGTATTTGTGTTGTACTGAGGTTTTCTTCTTTTTGAGGATATATGTTGGGGTTTTTTTTTTTTTTGCCATATTGAGTTAAAATCAATGGCACTACTTAAAAGCTGCACATTTTTTCCTTCTTTCTGCTCCTGCCAAATGCTTTAACCAAGGGTTAGAGAATCACTGACACTTTTCCCCCTGCTTTGTTTATTCAGTACCCTTTTCCCCTCTTGGTTGTGAACACCACCTCCCCAGTCAGCCCTCCTCTGCAGGAGGGTGTTTGAGCTGGAGTCAGCCCCGTGACAGAGTGTGAGTCCATGAGTAAGTTCTCCAGCCCCCAATCTGGGGGACAGACCTTTACTTGTAGGAGAGGTGGCTGAGGGAGGGGATGGAGAAACTATTTCCAGGACGCTCTGAATGGACACACACATATCAGGCCTGATCGTAACATGCACTGAAACAGTAAAACATTTCCACAGAAGCTATTCATCATAGCATGAAGACATGCCCTAACAAAAATTCACTTGCACAAAGCTGGTAGGGTCTTGCCTTGCAAAAGCATTCATGCCCTTTTCCTTCTTTATATTGTGCAGGGCACAGAAAGGTAGAGCCAGAAAGGACACCAAGAGGTTTTTGGTTTTTTTTCCTGACTTGACATTGCACCACACAGAAGATTATTTCCTTTTTAGGCTCTTCCTATGTTAAACACATGGGTGCTTGCCTTTCCTATGCTGTTCTTGTCACTGAAATGGGATTACTCTGGTGGGTCCTGCTTGTGACAGAATGGAGCTTGACAATAAACAAAGAAATAGCATCCTAAGCAAAGGAGATTTCACTGTGAGCATGTACCTATATTGACAATATTAACTGTCCAATCCCTCACCAATCCACCTCATTCACTTATACAACACAAAACATGGGGTTTCATTTTAACCCTAAAGGTTTGTGACCCATACCTTCTATGAAACTTCTGTTTGCAGTCAGGAAAAGGCAAAATTCCAGCAGAATGTATTGATATGGATACCTACATACACACTGCTGCCATAACATAGGTTTTCCAGGCACCTATTTACTAGCCTACATTGGGACTCAGATCAGTTGCTGTAGGTGTAGCATAAACTCAGAGAAGAGCACTTCTTTCTCTGTGGAGCTTGGGTATATGATCACCACCACTCCATGGGCTCTATGGAGCTCCAGGCTGGAGTTACCCTTGTGGAGGGCTGAGGGAAGCACTAGAGAAGGAGGGGCCTGAGCATGACAACAAGTAAATCATCTGTGCGATGTATTACCTATGAGTTCAGCTGATAGCAGCTACCCTTTCTGCCCAGAGCAACTCTTTCCTCCCCAGCAAAAGATCTTCATGCAGCATAGACCTCTTCAAATGTTGGCAGCATTGACACTGAGGCTCAAGAACACCTGGGCACATTTGTGATAGGACATGCTATTAGATGTGTCACAGTAATGTCTGGTGCATCCAGAACACTCACGTGTCAGCACCAAAATTACACTGTCCCCTTCTCCTTATTTTTTTTTCCTTTTTTTCTTTTTCTTTTTCCATAGAGGAAGATCATCCAGAATCAACCCAGTAAAAAGAATTGTCATAAAATCTCACACCATTGACTTGTAAATGGAATTGAATCTGTGGAGTCTACATAATGATCCTATCAAAACGGGAAAGAGCTATCACATTCATATAACAGATGAGATATGAAATGACTACTATGGCAGATGAACACCCCAGAGGTATTTTCCTTTATTCTACTCACTGCGTTTATATCTCCAGTTTCTCTAATTTTAGTTATTTTTTTCCTCAGGTCTCAAGAAAAGAACAGAAATACTTTTTTTTTCTTCTCTTCTCTTTCTTTCTTTCTTTTTTCCTTTTTCTTTCTTTCTTTCTCTTTTCTTTTCTTTTCTTTTCTTTTCTTTTCTTTTCTTTTCTTTTCTTTTCTTTTCTTTTCTTTTCTTTTCTTTTCTTTTCTTTTCTTTTCTTTTCTTCTTCCCTTTTGTCCTTTTCCCCCTTTTCCTTTTTTCCTTTTTTCTATTTTTCCTTTTTTCTTTTTTTCCTTTTTTTTCTTTTTTCCTTTTTTCCTTTTTTTAACAAATAACCTCATTTAGAAGTCAATAATATAAATACTCATGTTTCCAAGGTCAGTGCTGGGGCTTTATTAAAACTGATTTTTCACAATACATTTCTCTGCCATTGCTTCTGCTGTTGCTGCTAGAAACCTTCCAGTTATTTCCCCTTCCCTATAATCATCATTTGGGTTGCTGAGAAGTTAAAGTTCTTGCAGAAGACAGGGGCCAAGTAGTGACAGGCTCACCTTCCTCACTCAAGAAATTACCCTGCTTAGGAAAATCAGATGCAAAGTCCTCCTCCCTCCCCTTCTAACCCTCATACATTCCTTTACATCTCTTACCTCTATCCCTTTCCCCCTCCTCCCCCAGCCCCCTCTGTTCAGCATTTTGATTAGTGACTACTTAAAATAATCAGAACAGCCACTTAACTGGGAGTCTCACACTCGCACCTGAAGCTAAAACACAGTGTCATAAAAATGAAAAGTCATCAGAATCGCAAAGACTGCCGTTTGCTGCAGCTGCCAGAAGAATATATTCATACAGCAGTGATTGTGCAGCGCTGCTGTTAGTCAGCACGGGCTGGATTAGTACACAGACCCTTCTATCACAGCCCTCCAGGGATTCACACCCTGGGTTTAATTAGGGTTTGTGCCTGGTTTTGCTTCAGAGAGATGCTGAGTAAAGTGCAGCCCCAGTGTATTGTGCTGGACGACCTCTGTCTGTATGGAACATGCTCCTGCTGTGGCATACACAACACACGTGAAAATGCCTCACACACATTCTTCTGCCATTTTCTATACATTGTTGCCAATATTACAGTGCACAGGCTGGAGGGTACTACTTAAACAATGTGTTTTGTACTTATTAAACACTTCTGGCCACAGGGAATGAAATGAGCGAGGGCTCATTGGTAGGAAGGGTTGTTGTGGCACTCTTTAATTGTACAAAACAATACCATCCAGTGTGATGTAGTGAAGGTCTATCAGCCTTCTCCTTTGAAGATAATGCCAATCTTTTTTAATTTTTATTTCATTCACTGACAGGCTGAGAGATGAAAATCACGACGTGATCTTCTACCATATTCTACATACCCCATTAAGCCCTATACCCATGTGTATTCTCTACGAGCACATTATCAATAAACAAGGTAAAGAGTGGACAGCAAACAAAGAGAACAAGACTTTGAGAGTTAAAACTGCTGCTAAATCAATCCTTCATGTCTCTTTCTCATAACAAAATGGAAGGGAAATGTCCCAAACTGTGCCCAGAGCATAGGTGGCAACCTTTGAATTACAGAGTGGTACTGAAAGTGTAGTGCATCTAACCTTAATCTTATTTGAAGTTTTTTATTCTCTGTCATTGTTGTGGTTTAAAAGGCCCTAAAGGAAGTTTGTGAAATATGTATTATCTACCTGAAAGAGCAGTTGTCTCCTATAAATAAATATTTAGAAACTATCCCAAAGTCCCTTGCTGAAAATGGAATTTTTTCCATTGATTTCAGTGAGCTTGGATAAGACCTTCAGGCAGTTGTCTAAAAGGAAGTTTTGCTAACTTTATATCTTCAACTTAGATTGAATAAAAATAGAGAAAAATTATGAAAGCTGTGCAAAATCAGAACAAGTAGAGTGACTCTTGTTATGATAACTTGCTTCCCTTGAGCTGGCTTTGTCTCACCTTCCTTAGAGTTCGCTTACAGTGGGTAAGAGGGATGTAGGCTTTGTGCAGGGCAGTGCTGCACAGAAGAGCAAAGCACAGCAGCAAACTGGGGATAGGAAGCAGACAAAATGCCAGCCACCAAAACCAGCACTGAGCATGAGCATGAGGTTGCTTTGAAGGGCAGCCTACATGGATTTTACTGATTTAGTCATGCAGAAAAATTTTCCACCTTTGTCCACTCTTTTGTACTGACCATTGTTATCTGCATGATTTCATTGAACCTCAAGTCCTTCTCTTTTCAGTGATTTCCTCCTTACCTGTGTCCCTGTGTGAGATTTGCTCAAGAGAAATAGAGAGGAAAGCAGAAAAAATGGCAGATTTGAGAGAGTGTGAGGGAGGGAAAAGGCTAGAAGGGAAGAAGGTGCATGATAATGAAGGACAACCAAGGAAAAAGCATGAAAATATTTGCTTGTTTGTAAACAAGATCCAAGCATTCCCCAAATCATAAACAAGAAGTTTGACTGAGGATAGAGCTAAATCCAAATTCAGTTAAAGACTGGGAGAAAAATCTTAAAGATCTCCACTCCTGCAAAGGTTGAGAAGATCACTCTGAAGTCTGAGCTAGCAGCCAGAAAAGCAGAAAGGAACCACAGCACACCTTGTTTAAAGAAGGAATGAGGTTTAAAACCTAATTTTGAATTTTAATGGCTCCCAGTCCCCGTCCCCATAAGATGAGAGAGAGAAACAGAGCAGAAGGCTCCATTACTTTTTCTCCAGAAGCTCTGGTATCTGCTTACTACTGACTGCAGCCTTCACCTACTACTTCACTTAGCTTCCACAGAGAACATCTTGGATCCCCTTCCTCATACCACAGCCCCAAAGACCAGTGGCCTCCCAAGCCTGCACCAGCTGAGTTGGCACCTGCTGTGTGGCAGGTGGTGGCCATGCCCCTTCCAACCCTCTGCCCTGGGGAAGCAAAGGGAAACCTACTGTGTCTGCCACCATGACAGGGCTCCAGGGTGGTAGGAAGCTGTTGAGCCAGATTATACAAGCACCAGGGGACTTGTAAAGCTTTTATTGGCATTTAAATACATATTTAGGGACTGTTCAGCACATGTAGAATTTAATTTCCACACCTGGTTATTTGCTGTTATTGAAGTCTATGATTAGGCATCTTAGAACCGTTTTGATAAGACCCCATGCACATGAATATCACTGAAAGACCAAGATTTTGTCACTTGGGTGCATGAGAGGGAGCCCAGGCCCTGGTAAGTGAGGACCTCTTCTCACAGGTACATAGGTCTGCTCATTCAGCCTGTACTGCAGCAAGGGAGACTGAGACTTGTGTCCACCTTTCTTCTGCTCTCAGACTTTGGCAGATGTTGTCTGATCCAGTTCTTAAAGACAATGGAGGATTCCTGCCTTTTTCTTAAAGATGCAACTGGCCCTTGTTGAGTCTATCTAATAACCTCAACATTTGTTCATTGCAAATTTTTATGAGAAAAAAAGGTTTCTTCCTGTGCGGCAAATCCACACTAAATTAACATGCGTTGTGATATTTTTCTGATAAAAAAGACCTAATTCTTCATTGACCTGCACCTTGCAACCAGTCTGCAGCTACAAGGGTTAATGATTTTTTTATTAAGCATAGAGGAGGTACAGTCTTGGTCCAATATAAAGACTAAATGGGGTCCCTTCCACACCTATCTCTTACATATAGGAACCTACATGGAAATACTAAGAGACCTCTGATTTTACAAGTGGAGTGGCCCCTCAAAAAAAGGTGATAAAATAGTCCAATAAAAACCAGTGACTCCAGCTCTTTAAAAGGAGATTTTTCCTTCTATACTCTGACCTGATCTTCTTACCACTGCAAGGAGGCCTGCAAGGTTCCCCTCTTTGTCATGCCGACGGCATCTCCAAGCATGGTGTTTCAAGTAGAATTGCCTCATCTTAACTCATTCAGACGCCCTTCCTGTGAGTCAGAAGCATGAATGCACTGGCTGATGTCTCCAGTCATTCTGCCTCTTCCCCTAGCCACTCAGCAGGGACTCACAGCCTCTGGCAGAGGACAGTGTTGATTGTGCATATGGAGGTGCAGCAGGGAGACAGGAATGGGAGAGCAGAGCATGATATGCTTTGTCACCTTGCAACAGTCACTGGGTTCCTTTCCTCCTGCTTTCACAAGGTCTTGCTCACCTCCTACAGTCTAGACCCAAACAGCATTTTATTTTCCCAACTGAATATAAACCTGTAGGTAGCAGGTAAAAATTCAGGGAGCTGCTCACTCACAGTCATTCACTCGCATTGGGTTTTCAGTGCCTTCTCATGGGAGTAATTTTGAGAAGTCTTTCTCACATGCTCACATCTAAAAGTGCTTTGCTTGTCAGAGAGGTTCAGGCAGGGCAGGTCTTAGCAGTAGTATTTTTGTGTGGAGGAAGAACTGCACCACAGCTAACAATAAGCACTTCTTCAAGAGCTAATTGAAGATAGAATGTATAACACCATCTGTAACCAGCCATCTGGTGATTCCCAATAACACTGCCTTCCACACCACAAGGAGGGGAGGAATTTATAGAATAGCAATCTAGTTTGAACAATCTGATTTGGATAAAACGTGAGCCCCTCTCTGCCACCTCCTCAGCCATTATCCGTATTCAAACTGTGTTAAACTGCAGCTCTTGTGGGGCTTTAAAAAAATTGCTATAGGACTGTGAATAATAATGATGATGATAATCAGAAATGTATTTATTAGTTACATTTGAACTTTCAGATTCCAGCCGGACAAGATGCAGGAAACTAAGATCTCAGGAGTGTCTTTTTTCTCTGAAATGACAGACCAGTTTTGCAATCCCAGGGGATGGTGCTAGCAGAGAAAAGTATCTAAAGTTAGGAATGATTATCTGAGTTGAACTTACAAACCTTCTGCAGTTCACCATCATTCCCTATGCCTTCTCTTACTAATATGTGAAGGGACTGTAAATTAATGACCACCAACCTGTCAGTTGTGAATCAACAATATATTTTACTCACAGGAATGCAAAATCAAAACAAATCCCCCTCAAACACTAGGGGTTTCTGATGTACTCTTGGAACACAAAAACATCTGACACTATTTTTGCCACATATCATTAGTGAAATTTGAACCTGTGCTGAATCCTCAAGCGGCCTTTTCTTTAAACTGTGAGAGAATTTTAGCAACTGCATTGGGTACCCTTGCAAACAGAGGCAGAGACTGGTAATATGGACAGACCTCCACTTTGTGCAACAGAAATGGCACCAACTATAATAAATATGAGGAGTGATTCCCAAACCGAAGACTGGCAAATAGTTACCCAGCTGCTACAGAAATAGCAAGATAGATTTTTTTTTTTAAAGAAAAGAAATTAAATGAAATGGATATTAGCTGGAAACATCTGTGTTCACCACAGAGCAAAATGCATATTCAGCAGCCAGTTTATTGGCTCTTTAGAGGATGTGAATGGTGCATTGTAAATAATGACACGCCTGTAATAAATTCCCAGTAAAAAAGAGAGGGGGACTGAGCCTGTTCCTCCCACAATTCACATTTCTGGGTCCCTGCTGTGAGTGATGATTCACAGCAGTCACAAATTCCTGTTTTCAAAATGCTATTGTATACTCCAGGGCTTTCATTAAGTTTTACACTAGCAAGGGAAATTTAAAACTTGAGAGAGAGAGAGAGAGAGAGGCTCTGTGGTGACATTCATTTAACACTCACTGTACTGCACTGATAGATGTGATAGGAGAGTGCATGTCAGAAATCAGTCTGTGTTGCTTCCTTTAAATGTAAAGAATGGTGCATGAAACCCTGACAGTGTGTGAGAAACAATTCAAAAAAACACCAAAATTGTGACTTGACAGCTTTTGTGTTTTGGAGGTGTATAAAACATTGCATAAATGTATTGGGCTTCAGCATTTAATTTGTGCTCCTACGGGACAGGCAGCTGTCTTAATTTCCTTCTTGATGCAAGTATATCAGGTCTGTGAGTGTTATGTATAAAAGATGTACTGTTCCAGCCTCACAACTCCAGGACTGAGCTAGCTGCAAAGAAAGATCTCATTGCAGAGAATATACCTTTTCCTGTCAAATCTGGGTATCACGACGTGCAGATGAATGTTTGCACCCTGACCAGGGAATTCCTAGAACATCATTCTGGTGCATGGAGTTCCAGCATACTCCCTCCACTGGGCCTTTCACCTCCAGGACATGGTTTTATATTCAGTCTACATCATTTCAGCCAAACGGTTGTTCTACAGCTGCAAAGCGCACTAATGAGATGAGTTTTTGGCAGACTCACAAAGTTCTCAGTGCCCAGAGTTACACATGTTGTACACTGTCTGCTGGCTACCTCTGTTTGCACTTAAAGAGGCACTGTAAGATTTTTTTTAGCAGAGAATATATTGCCCAGTAGCTAAAATGTTATACAAGCTTCTTCTCACACTAGTGAATTTGCCATACCCCATTCATTTAGAAAGGAGGCATCCTTATTCTCAGCTAAATTAAGGGCAGATTTTCCAAGAACCAGGGCCAAATTCTGCTCCTAGTTTCGGTTGTTTTTGGGTTTTTTTAACCCAACTGCAATTTCATCTTTTCATTGGGATTTCTCAAGCGAAAACAAAATTACTGTGTCTTTCATATGGCTGTGGTATACTTCTCTGCTTTTTTTTTTGCTTCGAAATCTAAAACCCACTGTCACAATTTTTAGCTATAATTACTGAGTTCAGAGTTTCACATTGAGAGCTGCACCCAACACAGGTATGAAGACATAGGAGCATGAAATAAAAGCTGTTCAGATCCTGCCTAATAAAAATCTGTAACACTTCATCAACATCACAGGCTTATTAATTTCAGGGTCATTTTAAGAGAGAATTTGTGAAATTTGCGCCATTTTCCACTTTGAAAAAGAGATTGGCATAAATCTTGGAAACAGATCCACTACATTTAATTAAAATACAAACAGAACTGAAAATGTTTTTGCTTTTCTCTCCCTCACCCTTTGCACTTTTCATTTGCTCAAAAAGTGGGCAAAAGTTTAGTGTGCTTTTTGGTTGTGCCTGAGATTTGCTTTCAAAAAATATGTGTAAGGTGGGAAAATGCCTGAAACATTAGGTAGTCAACTAATGGCACTTCATTAATTTGCTTTGTTCAGGAGCTGGAGCAGAGAAAATGTACTGCTCTAAAAGCACTGGGCTGCAAGACTTCAGAGCAGAACCTACATGATCCTATCCCAGCTCCACATCTCCTTCCTTTCTGCGCAAATGTCCCTGAGGCTATCCAGCCCTGCATGACAACACTCCCTCCACACCTCACCCCACCCCGAGCCAACATTTTGGGAGCCAGCACTGCAGGATTTGCAGCTCCATACCAGTTATTTAATTTTCCAGGGAGTACCACCTCATCTTTCTTGGAGGCTGCTGCCTGCCAGCCACCTGCCATTTTGTGGAGCGGGGTTGATAGAGCGCGCTGTGGAAGAATCAAGCCCTGCGCGCTCTCAGAAAAGGTGCTATTTTTGGTTCTTCTCTTCCTTTTTTTCTCACCTACGCTGAGGAACTACAGCTATTCAAACTGACTGCCTCTGCCTGCTTGAGGTATGGAAAACAATTTTTTTTCTGTCCGGGGTAGGAGGAATGGCATGGTGTCAGGGAGCTGCTGCCAGCAGGAGAATGGTCTGTGGGTCACTGCCCGAGCTCTTCGGATGGGGTTTGGTCTGCAGGGCAGTGGGGCAGCAGAGATTTTAGATTCTTTATCATGCTACAGCCAAAGGAAGCAACAAGGACAGGGAGAAGCAGATAGGCTTCATTTCTGCAAAATACTGGGGGGTTTGGGGTCTTTTATATTGGTTTGTTTGTGAGGTGGATAACTGGAATTTCCAAAATGAGTTGGTGTTAAATGTCAGGTTCACTGACAGAGGATGCATTAAGCTGGGTAGGGTAGGTGCACAGATAGTATTTGTTTTCCAAAATAATATTCAAACTGAGTCATGTTTTTAGGAAAGAAAGCTTTTTCTTTGAAAGATCCCTGAGGCAGAATAATGGAAACTGCTTGTTGCCTGCCCTTTATACCATGGAAAAAATGGATAGGTACATTTTTAGTGGTACTCAGATATTTACACCATGAATCACCAGAATTGACTTTTCCTTAAGCTTCATCATTTGTCAGAGATATTTTTTTCATCCCTAAATTTTGATAGGGGTTCCTCCTCTTCTCTATGACACCACAACAATTAGGTACATCTAAAGCTCTCAAAGGTCTAGAGCTCTGTTTTCAATCTGTGGTGATTGGGAGAAAAATACTTTCACTTGGGAGTTTTTCTGGTCTGAGAAAGCCAAAGCCTTTTGAATGCCATGGTGTACTCCAAAGCATATTTCCTTGATGTCTATGATAATAGGAGATGATGCGAGTCCAATTGGGAAAGACCATCACTGCAAGTTAAGATGTGAAAACTGGATTTGACAGAGCAAGGTTTGCTAATTTAGCAAATAATTTTCTTGCACAGGCAATGTAATGCAAGTACATGTGTACATTAAGAACCTGAAAAAAAATGAATTGATGTTCCTTTTTTCAGGATCAAAACACTGTTTATATGCCCATTTTAAGCTAAATCATTTAAAATCATCCATTTTTTAAAAAGCTCTTCAATGTAATAAAGATGTTTTCCAATATTACTTTTAATATATTATTGGATTATATTTCATATAAATGCACATATTTCCTCCAAATTCTAGGAATCTTTTTTTCCCTGTCTCAAGGTGACTTTGAGCCTCGTCACTTTATTGCAGACTTCAGAGGTTTTCATCACCCTGTTTGCAAGTACCATTTCAGTGGTTAATCACATCAGGGACAGCTGTCTCTGGGGTGCTCTTTTTGATACTGGGATGGAAAAAGCCTTTAAAGACCATTCCTTTGGTGCTCCAAGCACAAAATCAACCACTGACATATGCCCTGCAGACAGGGGAAGCCAGTAAAATGATATCACAGCTATTAAATGGGTTCAACTATTTTTGTCTTTTTTTTTTTTTTTTTTCCTATTCCAATAAATTTTTTGGAACCTACCCCACCGTCATTGATTCTACCCCAAGAGAAGGAAGCAGAAAATCAGTCACTGTGAGAGTCTGAAGCATTTCACAGCAAACTGCTTTCACCTCCCAGGAGAAACTGAAATATGTTCCCAAATAGAGGACTTGGAAACTTTTCTCTAAATTGCAAGAATGTGAATTATTCCTGTTGGAGACAGAGCATGAGAGAGAAGTGAGAAGAGAGGCTGCAGTTTCTCATCACAGCCTTATTCTTCCCTTCACCACTTATCAACATGTAAACTTTGTTTTCTCAAGAGTAATGATTTTACAACCACTAGGGACAATAGGAAATGTCAGATAAGAGACTCATTACACATCAAGTCAGCCCAGTCTGACAAGACTGGAACTAAATTCAGAAAGAATGAGTAGAATTTTATATGGTTATGTTTTGCTTAAAAGTGGCAACTAAAGAATAATATAATGTGTTGGATTTTTATTTAAACTCCATGCTCATGGTACTTTTTTTTAATAGTGTTTTTTTTTAAAAATCTCTTTGTATCACAACAGAAAGCTGACTGAAAATAGAACTCTACATTCAGTGCTGCCGTCTTGTTTTCACCTTTGAGGATGAAATTCAGATGCAAAGGAAAGTTCAGATCTAAACTTTGTTGTCTCCTGCCTGTCTCTCACTGCATTCCACCACGCATTGCAAAAGGAGGTAGCTGGCAACACGTATGTATGGCTTTCAGCTATTGTATAATGGATTTTGACACAGGCCACAGTGGTGATGACCTGTGCGAAGTGGACACCTGTTATGAAATCTCATATGATTTTGCAAAGAGCTCATGATAAATGTTGTCAGTTCAACAGTGAAGCTCTACAGGCCATGAATTTGTAATGGATTTCTTGGTTGTGACTATTTGTGCTGGGATATACAGATTGTGAAATGAAATCCAGATGATAGTCAGATTCCTGTTTCTGTTCTGCAATGTCACAAGTCACACAAAGAGAATGAAAAAGGTCCTTGAACTTTGAGCTTTAAAGGACTTTACATCAATGGTAGTGACTGAGGGCACTTTTTGGAAGTCACCAGCTTAAATCAAAACTTGCTTGGGACTGTTAACACTGGCTGGGTTTTCTTAGTGATAATTGCCCTGTCTATACTAACCAGTACATGCAACAAGGTACTCATCATCAAACTCTCTGCCTACCCTGAGGTGAAAAGGATTAACATGTAGTTTGCACAGAGAAAACCCGGGTGAACAAAACTGAAAAAGAACTATAATTTTCTCTTTGCTTCAGTGCTTTTTC
>VZUA01001725.1:0-10609 GCA_013401035.1 Horornis vulcanius | reverse complement strand
TCTTGTCATATCTATAACTTTTAAAGACAGTAATTTGCAGTTATTGCACATCAACTTTCCTTAACTCCAGTTCCCGACTGGGCTACTTCAAAACATCAAAGCAAGAGGATCAGAACCCTTCTCTGCACCCTTACTTGGCAATATAAATCTGCCCTGGGTGCTGCATAGCCAAGTGCATGATGCATTTGACAAGGACAACCTTTATCTGACAGATAAAATTTGGAGGTCCCATCGGGGGAGAAGAATAGCCATCACAGCATTTGTCAATGGGATTTAGAGGATTCACAAGAATATTTTTCTGTATGACTTGAGAGCTGTTCCTAGCTGGAGGGAGAATACTGTTAATGGGACATCCGAGATGTGTGAGAACACAGCCACAAAGCTGCCTGGTGCTGGCACTGCCTCTCAAAACAGCTTTTATACTAGAGGATGGGAGGGGATTTTATTTTGTTGCTGTATGCCTCGTNTGCATTTGACAAGGACAACCTTTATCTGACAGATAAAATTTGGAGGTCCCATCGGGGGAGAAGAATAGCCATCACAGCATTTGTCAATGGGATTTAGAGGATTCACAAGAATATTTTTCTGTATGACTTGAGAGCTGTTCCTAGCTGGAGGGAGAATACTGTTAATGGGACATCCGAGATGTGTGAGAACACAGCCACAAAGCTGCCTGGTGCTGGCACTGCCTCTCAAAACAGCTTTTATACTAGAGGATGGGAGGGGATTTTATTTTGTTGCTGTATGCCTCGTGGCTTTGTACAAGACCCTGGGGTAATCAGGAAAGCATTATGAAAACAATAATAGCAGCTCTATTGAAAGCACATGTTGCTTTCATGCCCCCTTCCAGCTCTTGCGATGACAATTAAGATTGAAATTCAGAAATGGGTGTAACTTAAAAGCCAGTTTATCCTACACTTCTAACAGGGCCCCAAGGTGAAACCACAGCTCACTTCCCCCATCTCAGCTTTCTTTGAAACCTGCATGTCAAAAGGTACTGGGAAGATCTGAGCCTCTAAAAGGTGGTGGTGGGGAACACAAAGCACAGGAAAAACAAGAGGAAAAAAAGGAACAACTCCATGAACAGAAGCTCAAGGCTGGACCAGTCACGGGGAAAAGCAAGGAAAGGAAATCTGCCCCTCTCCTATGCTGGGACTCCTCCCCTTCAGTCCTTGGCGCCGTGCAATCAAACATTTCCTGTAGGGCACTGTATCAATTCCATACAATGGTGTGAGAATGACAAGGTCATTTGCCCTTTGCAGCCCTCTCTGAATGCTCTATGATGCAGTATTAAACCCCACAGTGATGCTACAAATGCTGAGCTGCCTCTCCTAATAGCGTGCTTTGGGATTTTCTACAAAACCTTTTCAGCCGGAATTCTTTGTTGTTGCATTGCCCTTATTTATTTTTTGCCAGGTACAATGGTAAAGCATCTTGTAGTCAGAAAGGGCTCTGGTATCAAAATTTCAGCTACTAAAAATAATTTTTGTGGGAGAACATAGCAGCCTGCTTCTCTGCAGAAGGATTATTTCTTCTTGGTAATATGCTCCAGCTGTGTGAATAGCTGAAAGGAGGACTTTAGGCATACTGAGACATGGGCTTTTCCATTTCACTCACTCCTGCAGTCAGATCAGCTACTTCATAGAGAATGTTTTATAACTTGACTTAGAGCTGTGAAAAACAATTCATGTCTAAACACTCCAAATTTGGAATGCCCAGCTTCTTCCAAATGCTTCAACACTAGACAAAAAACCACACCAAATTTCTTTGATTCTCTTTAGATTGCATTTTTGAGCTGGTCTACTTTTTTTTTCTGGTTGTCATCTTAGATGACAGAGAATGAAAAGGAGTTAGTGTACAGCTACATTCAGTTCTCCTGCGTGTGGAAAATGCTGGATCATCAATCCTCCCTTACGAAAAATCAGCACATCCCTTGAGTCGAGGGAGCATCTATTCCAGGACAGCTTACAGGACTTTTACACTGAAAAGCAAAGCAACAAAGCCAAGGTGTGGCTATTTCCGACCATCACCAGGAAGCTGATGCAAACTGAAATGAGCTCTCTCTGCGTTTTCTTTACACTGGCTATGCGTGCTGCTCCTGTGATAGTATCTTCTACACATGCTGATATATAAATAGAGTCCAAAAGAGGAGTGCCTGGTTCTTTAATGTCTCTTCATGCGAGAAGGGTTTGCTATTTGCTCTCACTACGTTAACACTAGGTTGTGCATATTTTGCCAGACCAAAAGTGGTTCCAATTGGATTCAGGCTCCCATTTCTGGAGCATTTCCTTGTGTTTTTTATGGAACTGATGGCTTCACTTACAGAACAAGTGAAAATGCTACGAACTACTTAAACAAGCACAAGACAGCCCCCTCTCTGCATGGATGCTCAAAATTTAATTGATGTACATTACAGCAGGACAGGATAATTCTTTACAGATTTAAAAACTGGCAGTGATGTTTATCAGAGCAATTTCTTATTTGCATTTCCTCACCCTGTATTTTAAACCTGTTTTCCTAGAGCAGCAGCTCTGCTGAGGCTGTTGCACTAGTTTGCTGTGAAGCTCTGCCTGCTTGCTGAAAACTTTTTAAGGCACTTTTTAAGCCCTGTCAGTTTGGGGGAGGTTTAGGTTGGATATTGGGAAAAAACTCTTTACAGAAAGAGTTGTCAACCCCTGGAACACCCTCACCTGGGGTGCAGTAGGTGGGTAGCAGTGGTGGGTGAGTGTAGCCCCTGCCGGCGTTAAGCCGACCCCACTCTTCTTTTTGACACCCATTTCTCTAACATAATGTCTCAGTGACCGTCACCTCTCAAACACTACCAGCAGCTGGCACAGAGGAAGGACAGCTGCCATGAAGTATCTCTTTACTGTTATTTTTCCCTGTGCCTGTCACAGGCTGGAGGACAGCCTGCCTTCTGGGGCAGCTGCCTGATCCTAGCTCCCCATGTGCCTGCTTGCTGGGATGGCAGAGGACTGCTTGTCTCGGGTGGTGGGTGCCCAAGCAAGTGCTCCAGAGAAGAGTTACTGCAGGGTCAGAAATTATTTTTCACCAGAAAATAACTAACTCAAAAATAAGACATCCTGGTACATTTTGCAGTCAGGCTGTGAGAGCCATTCCCAACATGCTGACATGCCCTCTGTCCAGCAATCCTCCTGGGAACTGCTTTAGAGGCTCATGGACATTGGTTTTTTGCTAACTATGTGGCCCAGGGCAGCAGCTAATCTCCCTTCCCTAGACACCAGACCCTTGTTTTCATCTAATCTGGCTCAAACCTCTGCACCACAGAGAAAACTGCTATCTCTGCTGCTCTGAACTTCTGAGAAGCAACGCTGAGCAAACACCTCCCTCCCAGCAGCACCATGATCTGTAACTTGTTTTTCCCTGCTCAACATTATTTAGTGTTTTCAATAATATAAGAGAGCAAATATGCTGTAAATACTTGCAGCTCATGCACATAAGACCTTCTGCTAAAAATCGGTATGTTCATCCTCATTATGATTCTTTACATCCAAATGAAAGAGGTGGCATCTGGAGTGACTGCACTCTGTAGTTAATGATCCTGGATATTGGTACACATATTTCTTACCATTTTAAAGCAATTTGTTCAACCAACAATGCAGTCAGAATGAGGCTCATTATAATTAAAGCAGTTGCCACTAAAATTCAATGTTCCCTTGCAAAACTACATATTCATGATGTTTGTTCTATGCTTCAAGCATGAGGGGAAAAAGTTCTCATTTTGTGGCAGCCAGGTCCAGAACAGCACCAGGATGCCCTGCTGTCACACAGCTGGGCTTCTCTGTTATTTATAACCTCTACATATCAGCATTCTGCACCCACATTGTGGCACCTCATTGCAGCCAAAATTTTTTCATCAGGATACTAAGGCATGGCTTTAACTGATTAGAGTGTTTTAATCCTAAATTTGTCTGTAAACCTTAACAAATACCTTATGTGCCTGAAAGAATTGAATTTTTATTTTATATTGCCTTACCTGAAAGAATTGGCTTTTTGTTTTATCTCTCTTACAGTATTTTCATCCTAAAGCACTGAATCAAAATGTTAATCTCTATATCCATTCTGTTAAGTCTGAAAAGTAGCACAACCTACATGATTTTCTAGTCAAAAATAAATTAAGATATACTCAAGAGAGTTTTCTTCAAGGGTGGAGGAGTTCCTACTCTTCCAGGTACTTCATACGCTACAAGAAGCAGCAGAAGATTTTTCTTTAAGAAAAGAGAAAGCTATTGCAAAAATGACTGAATTTGTCAGGCCTCCACCCACTCCCTTGTCAGATATGGGCAGCACTTGTCTCAACTTCCGCTTCTAAGTGGGCTGCAGAGCCACTTCCCATGGCTGGCTTGCAGAAAACAGCAGGTACCACAGCCCTGGAAGAGGCAGGGAGGAGAGGATTCGTCCTCTGTGCTTCTCCAGACAGCTTCTGCCTTGGAAAACCAAGTAAGATAGCTGCTGTGCTCAGAGATCTTGTGATGCATTGGTCAATTCCTCCAAATGTTTGGAACCTTAGCACAAGAAGAGGATAGGGTAGGGTAGGGTAGGGTAGGGTAGGGTAGGGTAGGGTAGGGTAGGGTAGGGTAGGATACAGTAGACTACACTAGACTAGACTGAAATATTTCAGTTGGAAGGGACTCACAAGGATCATTGGGTCCAACTGCCTGACCCCTTCAGGGCTGACCAAAAACTAAAGCTCATTATTAAGGGCATTGTCCAAATGCCCCTTGAGTAATGCCATTCTGGGCCACCAACTCCCTCTCCAGGACCCTGTTCCAGGGTCTGACCACCCTCTTGGGTACACGAATGCTTACTCATGCCAAGCCTGAACCTTCCCTGAAGAGCCTTGGTTAAATTATCTTTGGTTTGCTCTTGACCATGGATATGCAAAAATATACAGACTCTTTCCTTTGGGACTGCCTGCCCTCAGTTTTGCTGCTGTTTTCCAACCATGCCACATGCCTGTATTTATTTCTTTGGACAATCAATGCTGTAACAGCCTCACCACTGCAGCAACACCCACAGGTTTAGAGATTTCCTCCAGGCACAGGCTGCCAACATTCCCAGCTCACACTGGAGGGGAAACAGTACCACAGCAATCCCCCAGACAGGGAATGTGTCCTTTCATGCTGGTCCTCCCAGCACAGCCCAGCTCCATGTCTGCACCTCCCCAGGGCCCGCACTGGCCCCCAGTTCCCAGTAAGCCAGATGAACACAGGATGAGGAAACAGCCTAATCTGCCACACACACAAAAAAAGCCTTGCAAGTGAAATACAAAACTGTCAGGCCAATTTTTTTGTCTTTGTAAAATCTCTTAGCAGAATTCCCACATCTCACCTTGCATGTCTATTCATTTTACAGAATTAAAGAACAGAACTCAGCGTCTTTTACTAATTACTTGATTAAACAGCTCTTATTTGAGTAGAAAAAGGGAACAAAGTAGGGTCACATCTGTTCCAAGAGCAATTCCAGGAGACTTTTATTCAGAATCACCTTTAATGACTTCCACCTCTGATTAGAAACAGTGCCCACTCTCCATATGCAGAACAGCCAGACTTTTGGCTAAGGGTGTTCAGGCTGATATACCTGTCTCATAGCTGGTTTTAGGTCTGGTTAGTGATTAGCCAGGAATCCATCACCTCATTCAAACCTCCTATATTTTAACAGCCTTACCTGTAGAAGCCTTGGTTATCATATGCCATGTTAGTCACGTCACCAAATACAGATGTATTCCTGAGTTTCTTATTGTTGTTGTTATTGTTTCTTCCCTTGAAACCAAAGTAAGCAGCTTGCATGTGCTCTAGTTCTTCAGTCCTTAGCTGGTACCATAGCTGCATTTCTCTGTGAATATATCAAGCAGTAGAAACAGTATTATGATACATGGCTGTAGAGCTGAGCTGTTATCTGACCACAGACCTAACTCTCTAGAGTTTAAATCTCATTCCAGGTTTATTGAAAAAGCACTTAAACGTGTTGAACTTCACATGTAAGCCAAACTTGTAGAGATTTAAATAATACCCTAAGATAGGGCGCTCTTCAATAGCATAAATGTTACTGTGTAAAATGGTGCTATTTTAAGTACTGTCCAGCACTCCTCAAAAACAAGCAAACAAACAAGAAAATGAGAGCTATGAGCACCAGTGGATAGTTCAAAGGAACAAACCTCCAAGAATTATGTCCATTTGATTCAGTGTATTTCCAGACTACAGGTAATAAGAAAAGTCATATACTGTGGGATGACATGTCAGTGTTCTCATGGACCTCCATCAGTGACATCAGGCCACATCCTGTTGTGTGTGAAAATGCTTCAGATTATCTCCATTTTATGGGATAAATTATTTCAGGAAAAAAAAAAAATTCTGTGACTTTTTGCATCACTGCTACTCTTAAGGTTTCCAGAGTCACCAGGAAGGTTGAAAAGGTACTGACTTAAAAATGGAGGAGACAGGTCATGTTGCCTTTGTTAAGCATAGGGCATATTCCCTCACTGTCAGAATTCTCCTCTGGAAATGCTCAGGGCTGTTTTCATGCTGCTCTCTGCAACTCTCAGGCAAGGAAAAGAGTCCATAATTTCTTTTCTTGGTTTTAAAAGAAGTGTAAGATTCACAGAATCACAGACACTCTCACTGGCTGATGGGACAAGATCAAACTGTGAGAACAGGTGACACTGATTTTGGTGCCATTTCTGTCTTCTTGGGACACAATCCTGCTCTTTCCAAAGAAAACAGCAGCCATGCTCCCTCAGTGGGACAAGCTCTGTGAGGAGGTTGAATGGTGCGAGGACTTTCAGCAGCCTTTGTCCCTTTTCTCTTCAAAACCCATGTGGATGTGGCAGTTTAGTTGTGAACATGGTGGTAGTGCTGTTGTTGACAGTTTGACTTCAGGTTCTTTTCCAATCCTAATGATTCTATGATTCTATTAAACCAAGATGGCACTTCAAAGACCATTAGACTCCGTGCAAGGCAGGTTTGTAGGCAGAGGTGATCTCTCAGGTGACCAGCTAAGAGCCAGAAGAAGCAGACAGGCAGACCTCAGAGCTACTGGCAAGGCGAGGACATCCTCTCTGCTCCACAGGTATAGATTACCTCATCTTTCACATGTAGTCTAAGAAACACTTATTTCACTATTTTCCCCTCAAGAATTCTCATTTTGTATTAAGTTATCAAGCCTGCAGCTTTTTGTCAGACAGAAGTGAAGCCACTTTCCCACCTCCATCACAACAGAGACGCCGCCACTGCACCTGACAAGTTTCACACAGGGTTATGTTACTTTTTCTCCCATGACATGGACAGTTTGTACATGACTTCAGTTCTTTCTGACAGAAGGGATAAGACACACAATGCCTGCAGTGCCCCCGGGTTTCTCCTTGGAGCTGGGCTCCAATGGGAAGTAGCAGCTCCTTCAGGAGACAGCAAAAGGAGCAGGGGCAGCAGGGAAAGGAGAAGGTCTCAGCAAAAGGAATAATTTTACAGCCTGATGACAGAATCAGGTCATAATGTCCAGTGTGAAGGGCTTTTCTTTTGTAAGAGAAAAATATCAAGTCATCACAATAATGGGAATGGCTAGTTTTTACAAAACTTCATTTAAAATAAATGAAAAATAAGGACTGTGATACAAATTGTCATATCAAAAAGAAAAATGGCAATTCCAAAAATGTCAATTAACTTTTCATTTCAAAGCAACTTGTTTCATGCTACCAGTACCTAATATTATGACTGACACTAAGGACTTTCATTTTTTTGACAAAAAAAAAAAACAAACCAAAAAAACCTTTCAAGAGAAACAGAAAACTTCCATTTTGGCCCGGAGGGAATAACCAGCAAGAAAAGTGAGAAGGAAACCAAGTTCCCATGGAAAACTTCCTGCAGCAGTGACTGCAGGTGGATGCTCTTGTGAGCAACAGTGGCTTGGCTCCAGCCTACAGGCAGATACGCTCCTGCTGACACTATCCACACTGAGTTTTTATAATGGACTGGACTGAAATTTTGACTTCTTCCTATTCCTGTTTATAATCCACCAATTTGTGGTCCAAGCCAGAAGAAAAAATCCTTCATCCTTGCAGCCCCACACTGGGACAGCTTTGAGGATGCTTTGCAGATGGTGAGGGCTTGGATGGCCCTGACACATGGAGATTCCATTTCCCAGACGTGTTCAAAGAAAGAAAGGAAAAAAAGGAAAGAAATAGAGAAGAAGGGGAAACATTGCCAATCTTCAATAACTTGAGGAGAGAAATGCTGTGCCAGAAAATAAGACTTGTGTGTTCAGCTTCTGCATAATCCTGGGCAAATCCACATCAGTTCAGGCCTGTTGAGGTTATCTGATATTAACAGGCATCAGGCATTTAAATACTCTGGAATTCCGAGTCTTTCTATGCCTAAAGCCTGACCTACAAACTAAGGATTTTAAGCAATTAACATCATTGCAGTGCTGCAAAGAGCAAATTCTTTGATGCAGTTGTTATCACAGCAGTGGGGTCCGTATGATGTACACTCTTACACTGTATTAAAACTTCTTGACATACCTTTGAGTTCTCCTCCTCTCATTTTTCTTCACACACTTGATCAGGCAGCAAGTTAAGAAAGCCATGGACATCAGCAGAATGACAGCACAGCTCACAATGGAGGCAATCACTGCGACCTTAAAGCCAAAAGTCTCGTATTTTGATATGGCTGCAGCAAAGCAAACAGAAATGTTTCTAGGATCAGTCCACAAATTTATCTTTTACATTTTCATTAAACCATGCTGAAACCTACCTGCTTCACACTTCTGCTCAATAAGGACTTTCACATTACTAAGTGTCAAGATACCAGAGTATCTTGGCTTCAGCTTAGACTTATGCAAGCCTCAAACTGGACTATGCAAAAATCTCCTGTTCATAAGTTACTAATGAATTGTTCATAAGCATTTCACCACTGCAAGTAATTAAACACAGTGCTCTTAGCACTGCAGTAGCTTAAAAGCACAACTCTGTCAGCAGATCAAATGCAGATGAGCTGCAGACTCTATTAACAAGGACTGAACCTGCTAAAACAAATACTAACAGGGCTAAATGGGCTTAAAGAAGCCATTTAGAGCTAGGAGAGTTCCATGTAATTACATCCTCCTTGTCAGGCAGCAAACAACAAGTTTGGGGAAGGATGCAGGATGGGAGGAGTGACCTGCAGGGCTGAGTGTTCACAGGGATCTGATGCTGGACGTGAGTTATCCAGAAAAAAGGAGGGGTGGGAATGTGGAGTAGCACAGCTAACGCAGACCTCTGCTAACTCACTTGAAGCAGTAAGCATGCCTTGTTTCATGCAGGGCTTCAAAACTCATCTAGTGCTCCCAATGTAACAATGACCAGCATCACAAACGGTTCAACTGAGCTCCACATGAAGCATTATATTTCTGCAGCCTCTGGGGAAGGATTTCTCTCATTTTTTATTTTATGGGACCTCCAAACAAGAGGTAAGAATAGCTGAGTGTGTGAGAGAGCACAAAGTGTCTCTGTAAGAGCAATATATCCACTGGGGATTCGAAATGACCCAAGGTCTGAGGCACCTCAAAACTCAGAGGTACCAAGTTTTGCTTGGGTCTACTTCTGGTCAAACTAGTAACAACCTCATAATTATCAAGCAGGAACACAGCTAAAAGTAATCAATGTTGTTGCCATTCCGACACTATTTCTCTCTATGGTAACTTTCCCATGCAGCTGCCCACAGGCAACAACCAAGAATTGTTAAAAAAATATCACTGTGTTTCTTTTACAGCATAAACGTTGTCAGAAAAGACTGCCAGGACATGAGAGGTTCACAAACATGCTTGCACATCAGTCGGTCATTCCCAAAGTGTTGGGGTGATTTATGATGATGATCTATTCCCTGATCCTCTGCTTTTTGCCCCCAAATGGTTGCTGTACCTTTACGGTGGGTCCGGGGGAAGGGGGAGCCTTGGGGCCCTTTGCTGGGGTTTTCAAAGCCTCACTGCCCTGGGCTGTGCTGCAGTCTGGGTTTTGCTTGGCTAGCTTGGGATTTTTTGTTAGCCCAAGTGGAAATTTCTTTTTTGGCTTTTTTGGGGCGTTCATTTCGTTTTTTTTTTTTTTCCTGGGGCTTGGAGAGACTGCAGCAGCAATCCTTTGGTGGCTTTTCGAGGTGAATTGGACGGTTTGGGTTTGGTCCAAGATGAGAGAGAACAAGTGGCAGGAGAAGAACCAGCGGGAGAGAGGGGCTGCTCCGTTTTGGCCCCAGACCTCGGGCAAAGCCCAAGCCGGGGAGGGAAAGCACTCCTGCTTCACCTGCTGTGGCTGTGGACAGGGGACCAACACCAGCTTCACCGGGTTCCCATCTGTTTGCCCGAGCTGCTGTGTGAACCTTTTGGTTTTTTCCCTGAGACAGGAGCTGGTGCCATCCTCCCCACCCAGCTGCTGGCCCTTGCGGGGTTTTTTATCTTTCCCTGGAGCTTTGGGTTGTTTTGTTTTATTTTGTTTTGTTTTGTTTTTTTCCGAGGGATGGTGGGGTGTTTTAAGGTCTGACAGTTCAGTATCTAGCATTTATTTACCTTTTTTCCCCTGCTGTGTGGGCAGTCTGTCTGTCAATAAACAGTTGGGTTTTTTCAC
>VZUA01001721.1:5509-27587 GCA_013401035.1 Horornis vulcanius | reverse complement strand
TCCCCCCCGATGTGTGAATAATCGGGGTTGGGAGGGTGCTGGGTTTTTTCCTTCGAAGGGGATTTTGCGCCTCCGGGCTCCGGGGATTGGCTTCGCTTAGCAGTGTGCAGTGGGGCAGAAGGGTTTCAAAAGGGCCATTCTTCTGGAGTAGAAAAACTTTCCGCTACCCGCCCGCCTGCTGAGCATATCCCCCTCCTGGCCCCCTTGTCCCTCGCCCCGGAGGAGAGCGGGATCCAGCGCTGCCACCGCCCGCGGCGCGACGGGAAGGGTCTCTTTAGGGGATGCGCCTTCGCATACAGCCGTCTCCCCAGGATAACCCTCACGGGCAGCCTGGGAGGCTCAGCTGGAAGGATGCCCAGAGAAAACCCCTCTGCTGCTGCTTCTCCTTCTGCCAGCTTGGGGGCCCACGTCAGCCCAAGGGCTCATCCCCAGGCCCTGCTGATGTGGAGATGCTGGAGGGCTTCAGGACTTTGCCTCCAAGGTGTCTCTGTGTAGGGGATAAAGCTATTTTTTGCCTCTTGTCACCAAGGTGTTAAACAGGAGAGTTCTTGTTTCTTCCTCATAACCTGGATGTGTCTCAGGAATAGCATCAGAACAACTCTGACTTGAGCCAAGCAGAACAAAACTGACCAGAGAAGTAGGCGACTGATTCCCAGGCTGGAGCCATAGTCATGACATCAAAGTTACCAGGTTAACTTGGGCACTGCATCCCTCCAGCCTGTGCTGCTGTGGTACCTGAAGCTGAGGTCTGAGGCCCAGGGAAGGCAAGGGTAAATTGCTTGGAGTGCTTTCTGCCTGCCCTTAACTCTGCTTGTGGACCAGCAGAAGTGGAGGGATCTGTCTGTCCGGATTCTCCAACTTTGCCTCTTGGAGACACCAAGCAGAATGCTAATGAGTGAGAAAGGGATGCCACCACTACGTGACTGCTGCCCATACAACTTCCCAGGAGAAACAGGGACTCAGGCTCTCCTCTAAGGTGTCTGCAGCTGTAATGCCAGAAAGTTTCTGGCTGCTTGGCAGAAATCTTTGGCCTCCCTTTCAGCTTTTAGTACTAGGATAATATTTTGAAATTATAGTCTAGTCATTATGAATTCCTTTTGGTATAGATTGCACTGAGCTACTCAATTTAGAATTGCAGGGGATGTCGTAAAGACCTCACTGTGGGGTTCAGCCCTAGTTAATTGGGACATGGTTTTATGGTCTCATCAGGAAGTTTTTAATCAATTAATTGACAGGGGAATAGTTGTCATTTCCATTTTGAAGGACTTTTCCCTTTCTTCACAACTCAGCTAGACTATTCTTAAATAGTTGTGTGAACAGAAGCTGCCTTGTAGGAACTCAGGTCTGTTCATACAAATTGAATTGAGGCTGACACTGGTTTCAAGTGACCCATTTGCTAAGAAAAAAGATTGTGATATAAAAAGTCATCCAGCAGGCAGCAGTTTCTCTGGTCTATCACTGCAATTATGTTTCACCTGTACATTTTTCAAGACACATCTATTGTTATAGATTGTTATATATGTGTTTAGGTACACGTATATTTGTGTATGTGTTTCTGCCCACTGTGGTAGTGTGGGCTGCTGTTGTCAGGGACTGATTGACTTTCTGAGTGTGTTGGTGTACAAGTGTTTTCAGGGAGCTGTGGGGAAACGTTTTGTGGCTGTCCTTCCCGAGGAGCTGCAGGTTGCATTGTGTACAGGGATATTATGCTCCCTGCTTCACTGCGGGGGCTCTGGCAGTGCTGTTCTGTTTCATGCTGTGCTTGCAGCCCCCTCACAACACTCACTGAAGCTGGGCCCCAGCAGGACTCGGATGCACAACAGGCTTGTCCAGGCGCAGCTGAAGCAATGGTGTGTGTTCAGGAGGAAGCCCAGAGTGACACTGACCCATCATCTCTGTGTGGAGGTTTTGGGTACCCATCAGGGATGGAGTTGGGAGTGGGATGGGCTTGAGGTGAAATGCTTCTTTTGGGGTACAGCATATGCAGTTCTGCCTGCATGGGTGTTGCAGAGGATCCCAGTGTGCTGCTTGTGAGGATGCTGTGTAACCCCAGTGCCCTGTCTGCACTCCACAGCAGCAGCTGCTGGCTTCCTGCTGGAGTTTCCATGCTGTGGCACAGGGATGCAACGCACCTCTGATCATTTTCATTCTTATGCACTCTATACGTGCTGCTGTCAAACAATGTTTGCCTTTTGCCCAGGCAGAGGGACAGTGTGAAGAGGATCATAGTTTTCAGTATTTGTGTGAGAACAGGAAAAATCAAAAATAAAGTTCAAAATATTTGAAATCTTGTTAGGTGGAAACACTGGAAAATTAAAGGCATTGTCACCATCAAGTTTTTCTATTCCAGTGTACCTTATCCTGTCAGCCTCATTGTTTTCCTTGTATCCTTATTTTGGTAGTGGTGTGGATATAATTGCAATGCTGCTGTGGAGGAAGGAGAAAAAACTCCTGAAAGGACTCCTGATTTCTGTACAAGATTGTTCTGGGTGTTTGCAGCTTCTCTCAGGCTTAGCTGTGATTTTATATGGAGTGTGTGCACTGTGGACCTGATGGCATTTTGCACTGAATTTGCCGTATGCTAAGCCACATGGACAGTAAGAATAAAAATTAATCATACAAGTTGTCCAGGTTTAATTCCATCAACATAAGTTGTTTTAGATCAGTGCTTACTTTGGCCCATCAATGATTTCAGCTACTCCCTGGACGGCTTGCTCACCAGATCCACATTCATATCCACACACTTGGAGCATGTTCTGCTTATCTGTAGGGACACAGTTCATATATTCTCTAATCTGTCCTGTGTACCTTATTTCACTGACGGAGTCAGCAGGAGTTCCTCGGAGGAGAGCATGGGTGTAGGGAGCCAGGCTTGTCAACTGACTGATGAGGATGAAATCAGGAGTGTATCCAGTATTATACTAAAACACAGGTGCGCCTCAGGCTTTCTCTGACTCCAGTGGTAGTGAGTGAGGCCACACAAAGCTGTCCTGCATATTCACAATCCTGAGCTTTTTCAGTCTGCAAGACAGAGAAGAACGGCTGCAGCATAAGTGGATGCTGAAAAGGGTATTTGGTAGCACTGAGTGCCAAACTGTCTGGGATGATCCAAAAAGGTATTAGCTGGTCCAAGCCAGCACCCTGCCTGAAATGATTTTGACAATATAGAAACAGCCTGGACTATTGAGTCTGAAAATGGGTCCTGGCAGTACTTGCCTGCACTGATACATCCTGAGCATCTTTCCACTGGCCCCTATAAAACTGGAGTAGAAGTTCATATGACCTGAAATCTTTCTCAAGTGAGATCTCCTACCTTTTTGCACCACTGAGAAATGTCATCAATGGTGTGGAAGTTGGCAGGCTTCCTAGGTCATGGAGATATCAAATGTGTTGCTGATGTGGTGTATCCTGACACTGTAGGTTTGAGTCTCTATAGGTCCCTTAATGTCATGCTATAGACTAAGGGAAAAGAGCTAGCAGAGATTTATGTGTGGAGTTAAAAAAGAGACCTGGTTTTAATGGAGAGAAGCAAGTCTCTAGATGATGTCCATAATGAGCTTTTTGGGATACAGATGCTTTTCAAAGCTTACAAAAAATGAAAACTGCTTCTGTGCTAAGCTGGCTTGGAGTGAGGTCAGTGCCTTATTTATTCATTTGAAAGTATTCTGGAGAAGGAGGAAAAAATTGTAGGAGGTCAAAAGGTAAGGGAGTTTGAGTGAGTGCCTTGATGCTCCAGCTGGTGCTATAATGTGGTGCTGTGAAAGAAAGCAGCATGGGTTTCAACTCATTTATTAAAATAGTTTGCCTTGCACTGGACAAAGTGCTCTCCTGGGCTGGATGTTGGTGTAGATCTCAAACTATGTGGCAGAGAATTTGAGCATGTACTTGGCATTATACCTGGGGATTGGCTTTTATGTGTGTATGATACCTTTAAACAGCTGGTACAAGCTTCTCTGATTTACATACTTGGAAAGACAAAGATGAGCTTGTCATAGGTCCTCTACAGCAGCAGATCCTCAGCAGACTGATGGAGATATGGAGGTGGAGCTGGAAGAAGATGCAAACCAGCTGTGGCTAGAGAGGTTTTATATTCCATCCACAGCAGAACATCGATACAGCTGAAGGGTCCAGTGCAGGATGAAGGCTGCAAGGTCCTCATTGCTCTTGTCAGGTGATTACACCAGACAGCAGGGGAAGAGTTAGGTCTCCTATGGGAGAGCTTTTAGGCAAGATGAGACACTGCATTAGGTATTGCTCGCAAGATGTTACTTAATGTTACTGACAGGACAACCTGGGCACAGGCAAGGCAGAATAACGATGCACCTAAATATTTCCAATGCGCTGTATTTCATCCTGGACAAAGTAATTGTGAATAAACTGTTGTTGGATTTTCAGCTGAAGTGTTCAGACCTACTTTGTACATGAGGAATTTCATGAATGGCACATAGTACTGCATCTGACAGCCATGACTGATCAAACTACAAACGTACAAAAAGCTGGGGGTCTATCATCATTCTATTCTTCATCCCTCTATTGCCTTCTTCCTTTCTGGGTAGCTGTTCCAAGCCTTTTTCTCCTGACTGTTAGAAACCTCTTTAATTTCTGTTCTAATGTTGCCATTGGGCAATTTAGATTAATTTTTGTTTTTTCATTTGTGTGTGTTCCTTTTAATTGAAGTTATTTTCCCTCCCTGGCACTTACATCCCCTGGAATTATTTTACAGGCAGTGATGATACTCCCTTTCAGCCTCTGGTTTGCTAAGTCAAGCAAGCACTCTTCTTTCTGTATGTACTTGTACAACAGGTTGTGGAGAGTGAACTCTGATTTTCTAGGAGTCAGGTTCCCAAGAACTCGTATTTGAATCTGATTTTTGCTTTTGATGAATGAAGATGAGAACAAACATTCTTTTTTACAAGTGAGGCAGTTTTTTTACAAGTAAAGGCATGGCCGAAGTACCTTAAATTGCCAGTGTTCTGTTCAGTCTAGAATGGGGGATCATAATCCAAATGATTTTTTTCACATCTCACTTGGAGACTTTGCCCAAATTCCATGTTCATGCAAGAGAATAGAGTTGATAGCCTCTGCCTTTCTTTTGCTGGCAGAGCTGTGGCTCCAAAGTAAAACTATCAGGGGTGCCAGCATTACCCCATGAGCATTTTGTTGTATGATGCTGTGACAGCTCATCACTCCCTTCCTCCCGTGGCAATTGGATCATTATCAAGGAGGAATTTTAAGGTAATGAATATGGATGTGGAGGGCAGAGTCAGATGCTCAGTGAGACCCACAGTGAGGAACGACCCCAAGTGTCAGTTTCCTCGTATTGAGATTGATTCCTAAGGTGCTGAAAACAGCTCCCAAAAAAGATTCATGCAAGGAGGATGTTGGCATTACTATAATTCAGTGAGATGGAGTCTGTATTATGTACACATTACAAGAGTATATAATAGTATTAAAAGTATAATGCACCGGATGCTGAGACTGTTTCAGGCTAATCTCTTGCTAGAGCTACTGAGAATGTATTTTGGAAGGGCTGAATAAAAAGTGAGGAAACAAAAATGGGAATTTAAACCAGAAAAAAAATCAAATTAAAATATTACTAAAGTCCGTTGTTTCAAGTTTTTGTCTTCTTGATTATATTTAGTACTGTTAGATAGTAAAATATTTACATCCATTCTAGATATGAAACCTCCTCTAAATTTCCTGTAACTGAATAGGACTTTATTCCTTTAACCAGAGGTCTTGAGGTTTCTTTGGTATTTATTTTCTTCTCTGTGTGTTTAATTTTTAAAAAAAATGACTCAACAAGCATAGTATTTCTTTCTTCTGTGTTGCAGTCCATCTCTAGATATATTTCTTGCCTGGATAAAACAGCTTTTCATATACAGAATATGAAATAGGATACATGGGAAATTGTTAATAAGAAGAGCCGTGCTCTGAGAGAAAGCAGTAAGTGAAAGAGAATCTGTGAGGAGTAGAAGAAAGGCTTGTCATTGTGTGATGCTGGTCTCTGTGAAAGAGTCTGGGAGACGGTGAGGAGGTTCTGCCACTGACAGGTGGGATATGCAAATCCCATCACAAGGGGAGATTAAGGAGAATAATGGAAGAGCTCTGACAGTTGCAACCGGCATTCATGCAATATCGAGAGGCTATAAACTGTGTAAAGCAATCGGGTTATAGCTTTCAATCTTCTTAATACAGTACTTTATAATAGAAAATGCGTTTCTCCCTTTCCTCCTGGCTTCGGATAAGACGTTTGTATTTCCCTAACCTGGCAGCCATGGTGAAGTCAGTCCAGAGGGGGAAGCAAGGAGGTCGGAAGTCCTTAATTCATTCTGCAGGGGTTAGAGACCCATTCAGTTGTGACACAGCTTTACATATGAAGGGCTGCAAGGTCAGCATTGGCCTTGGACAATCTCTCATCCTCTGGGCCTTTCACACTACGTCAGAGTGAATACAACCCTCTCGTTGTGCAGAGCTCCAGCAAGGCAAATGAAACTGCCCCGTTGAAGACCTCTTTCTCTGGAAAATGCTATTGTAGCTTGGCCAGAGCATTTTGTAGGTTCACATTGATTTTTCCTTTGAGTCCAAGGCTCCTGAGAAATAGCCTTCAACAAGCCCAAATCGTGAAAGTTTAAATGTAACTTTTTTTTTTCTTTTTTTTTTTGCTTTGAATCAGGCAGCATTTTTGGAATAGATTTCCAATTCTTATATTCTATATTTAAAAATGATTCAGTGATACAAAATCTTTGATTCAGTTTGCTAGACAGAGGCTTCTAGGGACACCTGAGATGGCATTACCTCTGGCTGCTGCTTCACAGGGTAAGGGCATCCTGTGGGAACTGTGTCCTACCTGATGTCCAGGTAGGGAATTGCAGAGCATCTCCAACTGTTTTTGCCTATATTTAGTAACTGCTAAATAACTGCTAACTCGGTAACTGCTGTTATCCTAAAAGCTGTGTGTACTGGGTCCTGTTCATCCAGATGCAAACCTGCATTCAGATTTACATTTCCAAGGAGGAAAAAAAATTAAGACTGACACAAGGTGGTTTTTTTTCTCAATTATTTTTTTATACCTGGCCAGCAAACCAAAAAATCAATGACTCCCGCAGCTCTAATTGACATTTCTGTGTTAAATGAAAATGGATCTTGATTCCAATTCAGATGGCAGCACTGGGTAATAAAGTAATTATTTTTGAATTTTAAATGCATATAAAAGTTGATGCAGTAAAATGATTTCTATGCCACTTGGAATTTTTTTTGGCTGTATCTTAACTCAAACAACAGTTAATGTAAGAGCCCTTAATCCCTAATTCTCGGTGCTGGTAACACAAAAACACTTTTACTTAGTACTGTACTTTCTCTCCTTGGGGAACGTGAAAGAAAGGTACTTCCAGAAGGAACAAGATATTTTAGGATATGTCCTAAAATGTAATTCCTTCCTTTTAGAGGGTCTGTAGGAACTTAATTTTACCTCCCATCATGTCCTACAGTGGAGGAGAGATGTGCTCTTGTGACTGCACAAGCTGCCTCTGCACTCCCCTGTGCGGGGGACATGCTCAGGGCAGCTGTGCTGAGGTGCCCCTGGTGTGGGATGAGTGGGGAGCAGGAGCTTGAGGAAATTTAAATGTGGAGATTTAGATGGAAGAAGGAGGGAATTTGCACCTCTTTCAGCAGCTGTGGGGGGATGTCAGTGCCAGGCCTCCCCAACAGGAGCAGCCCAAACTGGGACAGGGCCTCCAGTGTGCTCTCCCTGTGCTGTGTTTGGGGCAGCACTGCTTCTGCAGGGGCAGGAAGGTCAAGGGAGTCAGGACCTTGTGATTTCTGTTGGGAAAACTCCAGAGATTACCCCTTCATCTCGTCTGGGCTTTTGGGATGGAAACTGTTTACCTACAAATGGGAAACTCTTGAAAACACCACCAGTCCCAACCCAGTGTCAGTGGTCACATCCGAATTGTACGAGGTTTGAGATCACCTTTGCTGATGATCATATAAGGACAGCAGTGCCATGAGCTCTTGCAGATAATTTTCATGCACTTCTTCAGGAGGAAGTGAAAAGCTCCTTAGAAAATCTCAGGCTATATAGAAAACCCAACAGAGACACCCTATGTGTTTTCTCCAGTGTTTCTCTTTCCCCCCCTCCATTCTCACCTTCCCCACTAAATTTAAGGTGGAGTAAATAATTCAGGGGAAATATTTTATACAACAAATGTAGCCATGTTTTTTTCTCCATAAATTGTCCCTGCTCAATATGTGATTTTCTTAGGTGCACTTTTTATGGGGGGATGAAGTAATCATAAAGTTCTTGATTCAGAAAGCAGTGAGAAGTTCCTCACTAATGTGGAAATGGATGCCATTTAATCATTTGGACTTTGCCTGGAAAATTTTTCTTTTAACTACAAAGTATAATTTCAGTAGATGAAAGAGGTCATATGCTCCCTTTCTGTGTGTGTCACTGGGTCAGTTCAAATTTTTAGAAATGGCTTAATGTGCCTTGTCTTGTCAAAAATGGCACCAGTACCTTTCTCTAAAAACAAATGTAGGAAAATTGAAAAAAAAATGAAATTGAAAATGAAAGAAAAATTAATTCCATTGATTATTCAAATGAATATCTGAGGACCTTATTAAGTATTTACTTATAGGTAAGCGTAAATATATTTTTCTGGTGTAAAAATAATATTTGGGCTGAAAATCAAGCTCTATATGCAAAGAATGTGATATGGAAAATTAGTTTGCTTTCCATTTCAATTCAGTTTTCCAAGAAAAAAATTCATTCCTGTAGATGAAAGATAAAATCTTTAAATTAATCATTATTGGAATCATAATCAAATTATGGAAATGGTTATCTACAAATAAAAGTGAGATCTTACTTTGATTGAAACTTTAGAATAGGTTTTTTTTATAGGACGGGCTAAACAGCTTATTAAGAGATGCACCAGCAAAACAGGAGATACATTAAAATAAATTTCATAATGCACAGGTCCACAGATGAAATGCCACTATGTTAGAGAAGTTTGGGGGGAGATTATTCCCTGAGATGTTACTCTGGCTGAGGATTGAACAATGTGGGGGGAATGCACTACACATTCTCCACTTCATTTGTGTTCATGTTTCCACACACCCCTCAATAAATAAAGACAGAATCTGGGCTGGAGATGAGAACAAATCTGGCCTACATAGATCTGGACTTAGCCTGGATCCAGTGACCTCCTGTCACTACAGATCAGCTGATGAAGTTTAGTAAATATTTAGGCTGTTGTTACTGAAGGATGCTTTGATGCAGATCTGTGTGTTTGTTTCAATAACAAATGACTGTTTAATTGTGTATACTTGAAAACAAAAAAAATGGAACAAAAATAAATGAAAATATTCTCCAGCTCGTCCGTTGGATGGAAAACTTCCAGTTTGGTGTTGCCTTCCATTTGATTTTCAATTTTGTAGGCTGATGTGATCTTTCTTATATATCCAGAAACGTGTCAGCCACACCAAAATCACTCATTTTGAAGTTGTTAAAGGAGTGAATATGATTGATTCCAGCTGTCTGATACCCCAGTTTTTGCCCATGGCTGTGGCCAGGGCATGATGGCAGGGCCCTGCTATCCCACCTGTCAGGGAGGGAATTGGACCATGGACCTGAGAGCTGGGGAAAGGAGACCCAGCTCTGCACTCCTGTGCCATGCACCAGGCTCCTGGCATCCTTCTTCCTCCTCCTAAACATGGGTTCAGCAATCGCTGAAATCCCTGTTACTTTCATGATGCTACAGGCTGGGATCCCATCAGATAGAGAGAGACTCAGCAGCTCCCATACCTCCCTCTCCCATGGGAACGTGAGTTCTTCCTCCCTGCAAATGTGTGCTGCATCCTCCTCCTCCTCCTCATCAGCCACCCACAGCCCTGCCTGTTGATGCTGTTGCCTGGCGACCACCCTGTGATGGACAGCTTGGAGGGAAGCAATGATTAAACAACCTGAACTGGCTTCTGAAAGCAGCCATCGTCATTGTAATGTGACAGGCAGTGACAGCTCAGACAGCAACACATTCTGAGTGTGGTTCCTGAAAAAGAAAGGATAAACAGTAAACACACAAGGAGAGAGCCACACACACCTGTGTGTAGGTGTGCGAGCACTGATGCTTTCCCTTGATGCAGAGGGCTGGGGCAGGCAAGTGTTTCTGTATTAATGAAGGGTCAACATAGCCCTGATAACTGTCATGATGAGCAGGTCAGCCCACGAGCCAGGGCAGCCTGCACTGATGCTGTCAAACATCAAAATTGCTGCTCCTTGGGCAGCAATTAAACGGGATCCTGCAGGTTTTGGCAGCAGGGGGCTGCCCGGCCAGCAGGAACAACGCTCCTTACAGAGGGGAGCACCTGGAGGCTTCAGCATGGAGGTGTGGTCCTGCTATGTCCACCTGCCACATCCCTTCCTGCCTGCCAGCTGGACAAATACAGGCACAAGGATGGAGGCTGTCATTACAGTGTAAAAGTTTGTCTGTACACAAGGTATAGATACACACAGGATTCATACTGATTGTGTATACATAACATTCATACTGATGGTTTGTCTGATCTGTGCATGGATTCAGAGAGAGAAAATGAATGTTTCTGGTGCTTCTCGCTCGCTTCTCAATCTCTCCTTTCAGTTTTGTCCCAGGTAGAATTGCTTTGTGCTGCTGTCCTGTCCTGTTTGGGTGTTGGTCCCTTCAGCCCTCTTCGGGAAGCAGCTCTGCCTTGGCGGTTTTATTACATCTGTGTTTTCACCACGGCAAACAGCGGAGGTGAAATGTTGCTACAGTGCAAGTGAACATCACATTTCTCTTAAAGCAGAGCTAAGCAAAGAGATTCTGATGTTTTCTAGAACTTCTAAAGTGATGTTAATTCCAGGAAATACTTGTGCTTGGATCATCTGCCTGTACTTTGATGGTTGTGCGTGTCCTTTTTAAATTGCTGTCAGTGTCTGTCCTGGGTACAGCAGCACCAATTTTCTTCAGTGCTATTCAAGTTCTTAAGGCAGGCTTATCAGTGAGGCATCTGAGGGATGGCTTTAAAGTGGAATTAGAAAACAAACCCCAAACTTCTTTCCAAAGGTTCTTCCAAAAAGAGTGAAGAGATCACCAGTGTTCCTGTCAGACTGAAAGAGAAATTCACACACAAAGAGGAAAATTTCATTGCCTGCCTTGCTCTATCCTTCCCATATCTCCTATCTCCATTGCATCTGGCACCCTCTCAGGATGAAGTAGTTGAGGAGAAATGTGGAGTCTGTGCCTTTTCCATTCACATAAATCAGTATTCATCTAAGCCAAGAACTGCTTTGAGGCAAGCAGAGGAAGAATCCATCTCTATTCCTTCCTGACACTGAGGTATTGAAAGGCCAGGCAGAAAGAGTAATTTCTGAGAAATCTTGCATTTGGCAAGGTGAATTTTGGTGCGAAACAAACTTTTATGAGCAAGTAGGGGAAAGAAATACTTTGAGAAATTTTATGAGGAGCAGAGAATATTGTACAAAAGAATCAGCATCTCATTATAAAATGTTACTCAGGAAACCTGCACTTAATCCTTTATATAGAGATCATTTTGTTTAAATAAGGACATATGTGGAGATTGTTGCTGGAGAGAGTTCAGAGAAGAGAAAAGATGTCTGTAATTTTGGGCTTCTTCTTAAATATATGGCTTTGTGTGGTTGATGTCTGAACTGGGATGCACAAGACAAATTAAATTTTAACTCATTAGTAAATTTTCCTCCTAACAAGCTACTCAGATGATCCAGAAATGCATTATGCAGTAGCAGCTGCTAGGAGATGAAAATATTTCATTGCAGCAATACATGGTATAATGAAGGATGGGGAATGAATGCAGTAGCACAATAAGGACAGAAGAAGATAGATGACACATAGTTTTAAATATTCACCCTCTGTGTTGAGTTTACACAGGATAGATGACGTCAGTAAATGGAAAACACCACTGAGACACATAAGTCATTAAATACTAATATTAGAGCCACTTGGGGAAAGAAAGTTGTCAGGGGGAAGAAAGTTGTCAGAAGAATTTTCTGTTAGAAAATACAGTTAGTCAAAATCAGAAAATTTCTTGGAGGTATGTCATTTTCAGTGACATTTTCTACACTAAAATATCAACCAAAATTGTCTGCATTCTGACTGTGTCAAAGGCTGTAATGAGAAACCCTGCCAATTGACTTGCTTTGGCACCAAGATAAAGACAACATGGTGAACACATATTCTACACCAAATATATAAGTGTAAAAGTTCCTTGTTCCTCTGTCCTCTTTGACCCTCACTTCTGGTAATGTGCCCTGTGTATTCTTGCACCCTATGTATTCAAAACTGTGTTTTCCTGTCCTGGAGAGATTTGATTTCCATCTCGCTCCTCTTTGTTGATTCTTCTCAGTTGCATGGAAGGCATCACCGAAGGATTTTTGTTGATGTTCTTTGGGCACTGAAGTGCTACAGGGAAGCAAGTCAGAAGGTAGCCTCAAAGGCTCAAATGGTTTCCTTTCTGAACAAATTGTGAGGATTTTGTCACTGATAATTATTGAGATGTCCAGAGCTACATCTCTCTATATGTTTGAAATGAATATTTAATGTTCTGACATTATAGAGAGGAAATGCTTTGCTGTTATTGACTATCAGATGAAAAATATTTATTGACACACATTGGAAATTTAGTGATCTTGTCTTTCCCTCATGGTACTGAAAGCATGCATTAGGCTGCCTAAATTTCTCAGAACAGAAATGCTGGCTTCTGACACATTCAGATGGAGAATGTAGCTAGGAAGGTGGTTTTAAAATTAATCTTGGCAATATTTTGCCATAAGATAATCTTTATTGGCTGCTGTAAAGTTACGGTGAAGGGAACTTGAATATCAGATATTGCTTTTTGTTCCTGAAACAGTCTTGGCTTTTACTGAGGATAGCTCTGTGGAAAATCAGAAGTGTGGCAGCTTCTCCATTTGTTAACCAGAACAGAAACTCAAGGGGAGAATGAATTGCAAGAGAAACATTTTTGAAAGCCCAAATAGCTGTTTTTTACCATTCTGACCCCTTCCCCGGCTGAACAGATTGACAGCTGAGATCCCAAGGTACACAATTTCCACTCAAGCAGGAGCCTCCTGAAGGTGTTAATCACTGACAACGTTTTAGTGTGGAACAAGGAGATGTCTCCTCCCTGTTAATTGCAAATGCTGTACAATGTTTCTTTTTCAAGCACTGAAATGCTTTAAGGGCAAATATTTGATTCCTGGTTTAAAGAACTGTCTCAGTTTGCCATGATCTGGGAGGAAGATGCAGCCACCTCAGTGCAGAAAGTGTTCCAAGGGATGCTCTGGAGTGCTTTGTGTAGGAGTCAGATAACTTGATTGCAGTGGCCTGGCTCAGAGAGGAGGTAGGGTGGATGTTTGCTGCTGTTTAAATGTGCGAACAGGTAATAAGGAGCAGCAGAAACATCCAGGGGCTTACAGATCCATTGATAATACATCACTCCATTCAGCCTAGTAAAGTTTTTTGTGATTTAGACAACTTTTGAAAGGAAAAAAAAAAAGGATGATGAAGAAGATACAGATGGGCACAAACACATGAGATGAACATTGATTTTAGGGTATGGGGAGAAGCAGAAGGAGGCAATTTGAAGGAAGATGAGAGAAGCTCTCAGGGTGTAAACAGGCCCTTGAAAGGACCCATCAGTCTGCAATTTCCTGCCTTCTCAAGTGCAAGGAGTAGGAAGACTAGGAAGAGGTATGAGATAAGTGTAGGAAATTCAGGGTCTTCTGTAGAAGTTTGTGGAACTGTAAGGAGTCTGTTGACTATGAGTTTCTTCTAGCAGAGGAGCTGAGCCATGGTTGTTGGTAAGCTTTGAAAAGCTGATGTTATCTCAACTGAAAGAAAACCCACTGTGGTCTGAAATGTTTTCTTCAGTCCTGGGGGAGAAATGTGTTCTAACCAGATAGGAAACCATTCTGTTTGTGGGGAAATGTGAAGTGGAAAATGAGAGAAGACTTAGTAAAACTGGGGGAGGATAAGGCTGGAAAATTGTGTGCTGAGATGTTACTTGGAAAATACGGGGATGGGGCTGCAAATGGAAGTTGCTGAAGGAGCAGATTAATGTTAATGTTAGAAAGTTGACGTTACTGTTAATGTTGGTGGTGTTACAAAGCTAAGTTTGTGGGACAAGGCCTAGAGAAACGCAAGGGCAGGCAGGGGAAAATTAGAGAGAAGGCAAGGTTTGTGTATTGGGTCAATACAATCAGATTAATATGTTTTAACAGTGGTTTAAACTCCAGAACTGGCTAAAAAGAGACTCTAGAGGGAAAAGAACCTTTCACTGTTTTAGATGCAGATAGCTGGATTGATTTCATACAAAGAGAAAAGCATGAGCTTTTTGAGAAAGAATGTGTTTTCTGTTGGGGGTTTTGGACTTAAGTGATGTAGAAGCCCTGGCTGGTAACAAAAGACACAGACAGAGGATAAGAACCAGGATAAAAGTAAAAAAGTCTGATTATGTCTTGGTAAAACAGCTTGGAGGAGGTGATAAGGAAGCACACTGGCAGATATTAACATTTTTAGCCAAAATTTTGTACTTAATGGCCAGAGATGCTGCTGGAGGGTGAGATACAGATGAAAGGATTTACCTTTAGCTTTCCATGCTGTGACTTCCCTGCATACACTGTACTGTTTGTTCTCAGCATCTCTGAATGAGAGTCACCTTTCTTAGCCACCACCTGTGGAGGTTTGACATGAACCAACCAGTCAGTTGTGTCTGATGCATCTGGTTTAATTGTGTTTCAGTGCTTAGAGTCAGAGCTATAATACGTGAACGAGGCCCTCTTCAGGGACGTGGGCAATTACACGAATTGGTGTAGAGACATTGTGCCAGAAGAGATGTATTTTGTTTACTTTCTTGAATTTGGCAGGGAATTGCCTTGCTACTTGAAGAGGTACAAGCTCTTACAGCAGGAGAGATGCTGTATCTGGGCTCAGAAAGAAGTGAAATACTTGGGGACAACAAAAGTCTGTAGATGCAGCTTTTGTTTTCAGAAGGATGATGTAAGGAAAACCAAGAGCATTTAGGCCCTCCTGCATCTTTGTGCTAAAAGTTAGTATGGATAAGGGGTCACCCTGTGCAGAGTGGGGAAATCCAGTGGTGCATTTTTATCTTTTGAGCATGGAGACTTGCAAAGAGCTCTCCTGTGGCTGACAATGCAGTCATAGCAGAATGTTTCCAGCCTAGCTTGGATTTGAGATTCAGAGGTGCAGTGGGCTGTCACTGCTGAGCTAAGGAGGAGCAATGCCACACGTACTCTTGGTTTGCAGAAGGTTACCTGGAGAACTTGTGTTTACCTTACCTTAGCTTAGGCATTTAAAGTATATTTTCTACTTCAGGGTGAGGAGCCCTCATGTGCAGTTACCATAGGTGGGCTAATGTTTGCAACTGCTTTAAATTGGGCTAGCGTTTTGCTTAAAATTCTCAGGGTTTTTTTTCCAGCTGAAGCTTTTGCATGCCTGCCTGAAGAAGCTTGCACTTTGGCATTGCTTCTTTGTTGGTTTTTGTTTTTTTTTAAGCTGATGTTGGCAGCTGGTGGCAAAGGGATGATTTTGAATGGGTTGATGTGTTACAAAAGGCATAAAGAGGAAGCCTGCAGCACCTCATAACCTGCAGTTATCATCTCAAGGGGGCTGGGAGTCTCTGGGATAACCAAGAATTACAACAGCACTTATCAGTGGCTGACTCTTGGCTTCTTTCAGAGGTGATTTCTCCCATTCCAATTAATTTTTTTTAAATGTTCCTCCTTCTCCTTTCCCCCATTCATTCCAACTTCTTTAACTTGTGAAAGTGAAACACAGTTTGGCTTGCTTCTTGTGAAGATCTGCCAACACCCACATTAACCCACAAGTACCTTCTTTCTAGCCGGTATTTTGGCAGGAGACCTTCTGTCTTCATAGTGTGCAGTTCCTTCTGGAGGGTAGAACTTGCACTGCTGTTCATGGTTCTACTTGAAAGATTTTCAAATATGTGCCTTGAGGTCAAAAGGGTTTTTTGAATTCTCTGTGTGATTCGTCCTGAGATGTGAAAGGAAATCTGCACTTAGATCCCTTTCTGGCAGTTTCGCTGAGGAGGTGTTTGGCTGGTTATGAGTGGTCCCTGGTGTGTGTGCAGTGCAGGCAGTGAGGTTGGCCACTTGTGTTGGTGAGTGGTGGGAGAGCATCCCAGCTGCCCCTTGCCCACCTGCTTCACCAGCACCTCTCCCATTGGTGCCACAGCACAAGTGATGCCACCAAGGTGTGTAAGGAAATGCCAGACAGTGCCTTCCTAGGAGGTGAAGGTGGTGTAGCTGTCACTGTAGGAAGGTTAAGGCATAGCATGGGATGGTATCTTCTGCTGCACTTCTGCTGAGACAACAGGCTTTCCTTCTGATTCTCCTCAGGTTAGGCACCATCTTGTTCCAGGCTGGGCTTGGAACTTGTCCTGTCTTTTAATCCACTTCAGCATCCCCCTAACTTTCTAAATAAATTGGAAGTGTTCACTCTGGAATAGAAAAACAATATTTTAAGGTATGTGGGAGAAGTGCTTATTCTCAGCTCAGCCTTATCAGAAACAAAATGTTCCAGCATTCCCATCCATTATGTAAAGGGGAAACATGAGGGGAACAATGTAGAAATCTTGACAACAATTTTCCAGTTGATGGTGTCCATTGCCCCTGAGCAGTGTCTGCCCTGGTGTGTCCGTAAGCAGAACCTGGGTCTGTCCACACAGCCACAGCTACCTGCAACCTGCTTTTGACATCACTCCTGTTCCCTCACACAGAGGGTGAATTGTAGCCAGGATGGAATATTTTTGCTAATTATAAAACATTAAATGATCTTCATCTACCTTCTCCCCAATGAACAATGCAATTGAATTATCATTAGAACTTGTACAGAATCTTTGATAACAATGGAGCCATTTGTATTAAATTCAGTCTTAGTTTTCTTATTCCATGAAGTCCCATCATTGTGTTGATTGTACTTTGAAGTCATAGCAGGCTTCCCTCTCCTGCTATTCACCTAATTTATTTCAGCCCCAACACACAGCTCCTAAATTCTTGTTAAATTTGTTTCTGAACAAAAGGACTAAAACCCAGCATGTCTTAAATGGAAGACATGAGGCAGTTACAGTTCCATTCATTTCCTCATATCTGTTTGCTGTATCTGGAGAGCTATTGTTATGTGTGCACGACTGGGAAATAATAATACTAATAAAAAATAATAATTCTCCTAGGATTTGCTGTCAATAGAAACAATCTATAGAGAACTCAAACCTAGGCAGTGAGTGATTAAAGTTTAGCAGCAGAACTGAAAAATACTTTCTGAATGCAAAAAGAAGCTGAAGAAGACAGAGGGGAGCTAGAGGAATCTGCTTGGTCTCTGAAGCCAGCCTGAGTTAGAATGCTGCTCTGAAGGGGTGGGATCTTACATGGGAACTCAGCTTCCTCATGGCTCACCTGTCTTTCTCCTCTTTCCCCAGGAAACCTTTTCTGGCCTGGGGGCATGCTACAGTTGAAATTTTGTCTCTTGCTTAAACAGGGCTGGAGGAGGAATTTAAGAGCTTAGAGAGAAGTTTGGGTGAACTCAGTGTGTGTGAAAGGATTTATAAAGCTGCTTGCCGTGACTCTGGGCTCTGTGTGTGGATGAAACTGAGTGTACAGTAGGTTGTTATTGCTGCCTTTATTCTTCCCAGATATCCCAGATTTGATTGGCTTCTGAGAACTGACCTTCCCCAAAGAAAAAAATTAGAACTCTTGTAGGCACCCAATTTGAGAGAGATCAGGGTCAGCACTGTACTTGGCCTTGTAGAAATTGTTCTTGTCTGGGTGAAGTGGTTGGTTTACCCTCAGAGAAAATTCTTTTCAACCTAGATGAGTGAAAACCTACAGAATCTCGGTTTCACCAAAGAAACCTGGTTATTTAAATCGTTCTGTCTCTCTCAGTCTCCTCTCAGAGTGCAAAGGAGATGGTAAAGTGGGATTAGTTTCCTTTCTCTGATAAAAGCAGATTAATTTTAACACCGGCTAAAATTGCACCCATTTTCTATTGGTAAATGAACCATAAGGCACACTGTCAAAAGAGAGCCTTCCATAATGACTGTGGTTAATATTTCAGAGCTTAAACTCAAGCATGAGAGAATCAGCAATATATGCTGTACATTAGCTTGATTTCTATTCATTTGCAGCTCAAGAGTATTCTTCTCTTCTCCCATGCTAATTTCCGAGATCTGTAGAGCAAGGGATTTGCATCTGATTTCATAGTCAGGTATGTATGTATGTATCTCTTGTTGGGAAAGCTGTATTGTAGGCAGAGGTGAGGCAGGATAGTTCATATGCTTGTGGTTCTAAGCTGGGGCTCAGGAAATCTCCATTACCTGCTCTCCTGCAGAGTTCCTATGCTTAGCAGAAAATCCGTGAGCCCTGTGGCAATTCAGTTTCTTGAATCGTGGAGTGAACTTGAAAATCCTTTCCTTGCTCCTCATGGAATCCATCAGTTCTTGAGTTCTGCATAGGTTGTGGTGCACTAAAATACCCTGTTAAGATCCAGTTAGATGGGGAAGATCTCCTGGGGTTCACAGGTTGAGCTGTGCTATGAGGAGTACCACATGTACCGAGGCACATGCCCTGTCTGGGTCTGCTGGTCTTTCTTTTTCCCCTTTCTGTGTTTGTGCTCAGCACATTCATATGGGGCCGTGAAGGTCTGCTGTCTGTGACTCTCATGACTGCTCCTTCCCGAAATGCCAGGCAGAGGGTTACTTTTGTCTCATCTTTTGCTCCCTTGCTGTCTGTTTTCTGCAGGGGAGCTCTTTGGCCAGGTTGCTTGGGTGCTGCCTGTGAGTGCTGCTTCATCTGCAGAGAATGTGCTTGGCTGAATGCAGTTTTCATTTGCCTTGTGTTCCACAGGGATGTTTTCTGCCTGATTCCTGTTCTCACTTTCCTGGAAAAAAACCATTAAATTTCAGACCATGGCACCTCTGCTGTTAAAACCACATCCGTGTCCGACTCCCTGAGTTTCCCATTACTTTCTAGTCCTAATGCATAATCCAGTGCAGCCAAGTCAACTATACAGTGCTTAAAAATTACTTGACCCTGTCTTTCATTCTAATCATCTGCTTCAGCACTGTTTGGGAACTGGAACATCTGAATAGCCCTTTTGGCTGACAAAGCCATGAGTGAGAAAATACAGCAGCATGGCTTTAGGACAGGCACTTGGGAATGTAGGTTGAGACAAATTATGCAGAGGATGTAGGATAATAGCCTAGCCTAGAATGAGAAGTTGTAGGACAAAAGCAACATCTCTGGTGTGCTAAAAACAAAAATAAGATGGTTGTATACAGCCAAGGTGATAGTTTTCCTAAGAGCTCTTAAAACAACTGAAATTGTTAACATTGCAATTATTCTCAATAATGTAATTTTATTCTACTTGCAAATTGTATTGAATGGTTTTGGTTTTTTTGGGTTTTTTTTTGTGCCTGTTACTGAAATGAATTTCTTTCTTAATTAACCAGTTCTCAAGCCCTGATGTAGGTTTCTAGCACTTTGAGGCATTTTTTAGCAGATCTTTGTTTATACATTTGGGGGAAAAACAAACAAGGAAATTTGGAAAATGGTTTTAACGCCAACAGTCCTTTGTGAAAACATGCTGTTGATTGATACCCATAATACTAAGCAACTGTTGTTTCTAGAACTTCAGTGTTGTATTCATTCCAGAGGAGTGACAGAAGATGGAAGCTGTTATTCCCACTGTTTTGCCTTGATAAGCCGGTTCGCTTTTCCTCAAAGCCTTCACCAGTTTGACACTTTTCATCCTTACTCACATGAGGAAGACGGTGCTCCAAACACTCAGGAAAGGTTCAGGAACTTAGCACTTACAGAAAAGAGATTAGAAAGCAGAGTAGCACTGCTGGGGTGAGTCAGAATTCCTATTTCACATCTTTATTGTGGGAATCCCTAGGGGTCCTGCTGGGACTCTGCTTTGCTTTCTCTGCCCCATTTCACAGCTCTCACTGCAGCATTGCCACAAATGAAACCCACCTTTTTTATTTATGAATATCTGAGAGAGAAATTATTAGCACCATCTGTTGGAGAAATAGAGATATTGGTTTCTTCAGAGGTCTGAATATGCAAAATCTCTTCCCTTTTGATTTCCAGCTCTAGTTTGCAGTGAGAATGTGCCTAGACAACCTGCTTGTCTTTTAACTTACAGCAGCTTGGAGTCTGTGCTTGGGAGATTGTGCCTTGTTTCAAAATGTACCTTAAAGAAATGCAGTGAACCATTTAAAAGAGGGCAAGCAGACAAAGATTCAAATGTCAAAATGGTGCCTTGGCTGTGGCAGGTTCTGTCACATCAGTATCAAGGGCAATAGCTGAGAAACAATTTGCAGTTGAGGAGATAAGCCTGTCTAGCGCCTTGAGTAAATCTGGGCTAGCATGTCTGAGAAATTTTGGTGAAGAATGGGATATTTGACCTTCTTGATCTTTATAAGATGAGGAAGACTCTATCACTTGAAGAAAAAGCAGAGGAAGTGCTGTTATTAGCAGAAGACTGACTTCAAGGTACATCTCCAAGTTGGAGAGTATTCATGATCTGGAGTAGTTTCACAAGCATGGTTTGATGACTGTGACTCCTGACCAGAGCAGTGTCCTCTGTCACATGTTTCAGGTCATTTGCACATGTAGAGCCTATTGAGCTGCGAACTTTCACTTACTCTGCTGCATTATGGACCTCTCTCTGTTTCTCTAGTGCTCTTGNGCCTTGATGGGAGCACCAGGCTGGCAGGCCAAGGCTCAAATGCCACTATTGATAAGGAATGACACTGCAAGAACACAGCAGCTAATGATCCCTTAAGTCAAAAAGGTCTGATGTGTGCTGCTGTGGGAAACATGTAGCTCTCTACTAATAGACCAAGATCTGGCATACTGCTGGTTTTAAATTGTTTGCCCTACCGTATTTGTTGGAGAGTACTTAAAGTCTCTCATGTGTCTGTTGAAAAATGTTTCCTTAATACTCAGCATAATTATATTAAGATTTTGTTTATCCATTTACTGTTCTGACAGTACAATCTTTTAATTTTCACTCTGTGGTATTTGCACAGTAAAACAAAAATCCTATTGTTTTGTTTCCTCTGTTCTGCTTGGTAAACAAGCAAAGGTCTTTTATGTCACGTTCACATGACTGCAGCTAATCATATTGATGTTTTTAAGAAGCTGTGGTCTAACAGGTAACTCAGTAAAAGTTTAGCTTTCAAAGAATTGAACAATTATTATTTCTAACTCTCTGGATAGCTGTTGGAGAGACCTCAGTACTTTCTATCAAAAATTGGTATTTCATTAGCTCACTCTATCAGTGCTAGCTGATAAGATAGCTAGATTTCAGATAATTAAGACCCTAAAATTCAATGACTTAACAAGATGAATGCCATTCTAAGAGTATGGGAGCATTAAACACAAGAGAAGGGGAAAGAGAGCTGTGAAAGGGTTGTTATGACCTCAGGAGGTGGTGTAAAGCTGGGCAGTTTCAGCTTTGATCCCAGGGGCTACACAGAACTGCAGTGCTCCTGAAATGCATACTGCAGAATTGCTTGTGCAGTGACAACCTCTGGAGCTCCTTCACTCCAGTTTTAGTGATCCTAGTGACAGGTTTCCCTGCATGCTTCCCTTCAGAGCTGTGTGCTTGGTCTAATTGATTGACCCATTAGCAAAGCAAATTTCTCTTGCTATTCAGCCAGAATTTTCCTTCTGCTTAATTTCAGCCCATCACTCCTAGTTATGCCCCTGCAAAGCCTGCCTGAACTGCCTTTGCCACACTATAGCTTTATTGATCCTGGCTCTATGTAAGTAATTCTTAACTGACTGAACTTATTATTGGCAGTACCAGGGCAGTGAAGGCACTGGTGAGAGCCTCTTTCTTGATCCTTGAGGCTGGAAGAGAAGAATACAGAGAAGGGACTTTAGTGGTGTTCACTGAACTTTCTGAATGGCTGCATGGAGTGGTGAAAGGTGGTTTCTGAGTTTTCCCCAAGTCTTCAAGTATTTGAGTTTGCACATCTG
>VZUA01001712.1:17105-31583 GCA_013401035.1 Horornis vulcanius | reverse complement strand
TTTTATTAAATTTTCACTACCTTAATGTATCCAGAAGATATCAAATAATAAACTCAGCTAAGAAAAGTGATGAATTTTAGTCACTAATAGCATTTAGTCACTTAAATGCACAAGATCATTCTGAGTATACCACTCACAGCTTTGTTGATACTTATCATAAATAATCTCTATACAGAGTATATATCTCTATATACTTATCATAAATAATCTCTCTACACTCTTATCATAAATAATCTCTATACCGTTCACAGAAATACAGCGAAGCTAAAATCTGTACTGGTAATAAGAAATTATAATGGAAAACCCTATGTAAATTTAATTGTAGGTCTCATTCCCTGTAATGTTGAAAGTGTTTTCCAGAGACTATTTACTGTGAGGAAACAACCCATAACACAAAGTAAATCTGAGAAGCAGAAAAGGCTACACGTACATTTTTGTGATTTGGTAGAACCATCAAAAGGCAGAATGCATATTTGAACACTAGTTCAAGGAACCAGGGCATCTTTTTTTAGCCCCAAAGTCACATGACCCCTCTTCCCATGGAGTCACTATTTCCTTTTCCTTGCAGTTTTTGTAGAGAACTCTTTCCTTCCNTTTTGATAGGTCAAACCTTCACTCTTTCCCTTGTTTATGAAATGAGGCAACAGTTATGATATTTGCTTAGCAGTATAGCATGTAGAAATGCAGAATATACCCTGGCTCTGTGAGAATGACACTGCCCAAGGACCCTGAGAGTCAGCATGTGCACTGCAGATTCCACACAGGCTGCATGGTTCCTTATTTCACTGTGCAAGGCAGGAATAGCACACTTCCACATGCTAAATTGGCATTTGCAAATGCTGATGCTTTCCAATAGTATCTTCTTCCACTGATTTCAGCACAGTTTGAAAAAGGGTGTAGTGGTGCATATCAGCACTCAATAATTTTCACGCTTAAGAAGAAACAATTTTCTGGACACAGTGAAGAAAATCTTTTCTATAAATGGAATCTAATTTAATTAAACCCAGAATAAAACCAGATATCACTCCATGTACTCATAATCCAAATAATCATACAATAAACAACACCCTTTACAGAGATTGTAAACAGGAATTCCAGGTGGAATATCACTTGTGTGATAACTTGAGTTTTGTGTTATCTAAACTCCTATGCCATGAAACACTGTGATGTTCAGATGTACAATTTATTAATTTAATATATCACAGATAGTTAATTTTTCTGAATTAGTCTAAAATTTGGTGCTAGCTAACTTTTTCCGTCAGTGGGTCATCATTTTTATGTTTTATAGTGTCATGCACAAAATAGATATAATAAAAATTGTATGAATATGTTAACCAGGTAAAGCCTTGCACTGCTAAATTCAGAGGTTGATCTTGTCATATAATATAATACAATATGTGCCTTACCATAACTCCTTGACTCTTGATTACTGGGTATTTTCTAAATGTGTTGTGTTTTGGTTTTGGTTTTCCCCCTACAAGGCATGAATGAAACACAGATATCAAGTTCAGTGTTTTGTTGACTTCCTGTGTCAGTGGGAGGAAACTGACCCGTCAGAAGGGTACACAGAATAACTGAGCAGGTGTCTAACAGGCAGCATGAACACCTTTCATAGGGAGACCGACTCACACTTTCATACCCAAAGTTCATATTCACTCCCTACTGCAGTAGGGGCAGGAATTTCTCAAGGATAACATATTGATACTTCTGAATGTATTCCTTATAGGCAAACTGACATTTTATCTAATTTCAGAGAAGTGAATCTATATGTTCTAACAGTAGTAACATCTCTATGAATCCATAATATTTTGCTCTTCTGAGGAAAAGATAGTTTCATTTTGCAAACATTAAGCATTAGTGAGGAGAAATTGGTTAGAATGATGCTATGAAATAGTCTACTAAATATATCTGCATTTCCTAGAAAAAATACTGATATGTATTTCTAGTAAGTTAATATATGTGTATTTAATAAGTCTCGTTCCAGTTTTGCACTTACAGCACAGTTATGAGCACATGGAATTCAATAAAAACATTCACATCAACTTTAAGTAGATTTTGGATTAGGCCTTTAAAAACAAAAAGAAATGTTCTGTAAATCTGTAGTGGTGCTGTTTTTCTAAGTATGAAATCTGTTAGAAATAATCTTCAGGCCAATTTTTTGTTTGCCTGAATGTGCATAGTTTTTTCATTTTCCATGAAAAATACAGCAACAGTTAAAGCCAAAAGTTGAAAACAATAATCATATTGGATCAACCTGGATACAATCATCATATATGCTCACTGGTTGGTTTGCAATTTCATCAAGTATGAACAGTCTATTTAAAACACACTGAATGTTCTTATGGGATCTTTTTAGACTACTACTGCATGGGTTATGCATGTTTAATACTAAATCTAAGACTACAAAATACACAGCAACATGCTCTAACAAGTTTGAAGTTTACTTCCGGGGCACCATGTATCAAATTCTGACAATTTTCATTCTATGTCATGTTCCAGGCATTCATCTATAGAATAATACATATAAGATATTCCATAAACAGCTACCACAAAGGCTATGTATTCGAAAGGCACTTGCTCTGTTTTTTTACAGGACAATGAATGTTCTTTGAGACTCAGTATCTACCCCAGAGGGAGAAAAAATGTCATCCATACATTTCTAATCTTTTGGAAACAGTCAAGTAATTGATATACAGTAAAGTGTATTTTATGTATCGTTTTATTGCCAATTGGATAGAAAAAAGTTTCCTTGATTTCTACAAGCAGAGAATCTATGATATTGGAATGGTGTGTTTAACCACATATTGTGCAAGAGGTGACATCAAACTGCCAAAAGTATATTGTCCTAGGCTGGATATTTATTACCTCTTTTGAAAGAAGTATGTCTATTTATCNAAAAAAAAAAAAAAAAAAAATTCCATAGAATTTACTGACTTATAAAGACAATAGGTACTTCCTAAATTAATGCTATTTGCTAAGATATCAGTTCCTGATTGTTGTGTTAAACACTTTTACCAGAAATGGTCAAATGTATAGATAGCAACTAATATGTCTCAGTGTGCAGAAAGGAAGATTTTGGTTAGATATTGTGGAAAAAAAAAAAATCTTAATAACTTGAAGAAATACCAGAATTCCACCACAAGGAATCCATTAGATAGGCATTCTTCAGCAATGAAATGAACATCTATTCAATCTCTTTTAGATTCTTCCAGCCATACAGTAAACTTTCACAATGAGAGTAGAGGGACAGCAAATACTGAGAATAATGAAAACGCCAGTCATTAGTACAGGGTGATATTTCCTACTTCTTCATGTAGGTGCTTAGAGAACTTCTAAAAATAAAATGGTTTTTTCTTACAGGAATTAATTTAGGGAGCTCTTTCAGCTCTCTTTTTTAATCTGGCAAGACTGATGGACTTGCAAGATGTAAAGGAAAGGCTCCCTTGTGGCTTTAGAGAATATAACATCCTCTCAAGTGCAAAAAAGCCCCAGGCAGAAATAAGGTTAGCAAAAGGGTTTCTCAGTTACATTACTGAGAAGGGTGATAAACCCACAAGCTGTGGTTAGGAATCTTTAACAGACCTCTGAACTGAACCCCCACTGCCTAATTTTCTAACCAGTGCCTTAACTGGAGATTTTGTGTCCTCTTTCCAAAATACATAGTAAACAAACTCAAAGGGAAAAGAAGCTAGTTAATGTATCTTTGCAAATATGAGATGTATAAATTGGCTACCAGGCCAGAGCAGACACTTCTTTTGGCCACAGTAGTTACTGAGATACTTTGGATGTGCAGAATGGAGCCCGTGTCCGGTTCCTTCAGCAGCACTGATACTCGTCACTCAGGAACAGAAACTGGGATCATGGTCACATCTGGCCCCAGCTGGATTTTATTGCAATGACGTACAGAGCTGATGGAGAAATTTCTGCAATTGGAAATTACAGCCCACAAGAATTAGAGGATTTTAAACCCTGGTGAGATGTAACATTTCTTAAGAACAATAGCTTATAGCATTTTTATTCTGTACTGCTTTGGATAACTAATTTAGTATGGTAAATCAGTTTGTTTGCCATTCATGCACAAAATAAATTAATATACATGTTGTGTCCTTATTCATTAAGTTTTTAAATTCAGCAGATGAAACTCTCTTTCTGCCAGAACAAACACTGGGTTATAGATGACTGTCAATAAAAATTAAAGCCAGCTCCAATGAGAAAGCGTGCTGAAAGCAAATACCTGTTGAACACTGAATCTTTATTTCCACTCTTTATGGAAATAAACACATTTATGGTTTGTTTATTGCTTGCAGAAAGAAAGCCTGTTCATCCTCCCCTGCTCCTCCCCTGTCATTTGCTGGTCTAGCTACTGAGCGGAGCCTAATCACAAGATGTCTGTGTACATCAAACAGATGTTCATCAGCAACAGAAAATCAATGTCTGGCATGAAGTTATACTGTGTTTGTAGACTCTACTGAGCACACTTTAAAGCAATGCTTTGTGTCATTGTATCTGTATCTCATAATAAAGAACAAGTGCCCACTTCAAGTTGTGGATCACCTCTATTGTCATTCCACAGCAATGTGTTTTACAGATGTCTGCAAATGAATTTTAGGCTGAACTCCCTTTGCTTCTGAACCATAAGGAAGTATGATATGATATCTGTCTGGTATTTAGTTATTAAATTTTGGTTGAAGAGCAGTTAGAATCCCTCTGAATTCATTTGAACTCTCGTTTTAAACAAGACCTCTGGCATTTGACATCTGACCAATATTCTGACAGGTTTTCAGCACGTTACCTTTAGCTGGTGGTGATGTAGCAACAGCACTTTATTTCCTGTGAAGCCAACAGCTAACTCTTACCTTCATGTGAAAACTTAGATGGAGCTTATCAGCTGCTCCACAGCACTTCATGGCACTCTGCCCCTCTTGGGATCATGGTCTCTGTCTGCTATTATTGAGAGGGACAGGAATGAAACAGCAGCAGCACCAGGAGCCATCCTTTCAGACTATGTCTGACACAAGCACTGAGTGTTACATTATCTGCTTCACTGAAGCAGAAAGAGGAGACCATCAGGGAGCTGGCTGCGCTCCTTGCTTTTCTGTTCTTCCCAGTTCTGGACACACTAGTGCAACCTGTGCGCAGCTCCAGCCTGTGCCAGCTGGCAAGAGCTCCCAGCAGACAGTCTGTCAGTGAGGGTAGCTATGAAAGAGCCTGGGAGCTGCTCGTCCCTCTCTGCTGTGATCCGGCTGCAGTGGCCGTGCTGGGAGGGCCGCGGGGCGGGCACACGCTGCCCCCCGTGCAGCAGGCTCCCGGCGCTGGGCTGATCACCACGGCTGGGGCAGGGGACTGCACCAGCCCCCTGCTCACCGCTCCTAATGGGATTAAACCTGGCAAGTTCCAGACTGTCCTTCTGGGGAAAATAAAATATAAATAAATAAAAAAATTAAATGCAAGCCTTTTTTTTTTTCAAAGTAGTTCTTTACCATTTTTGCTGCAAACAGAAACGCTGTGTTCAACCGCATTAATTCCAATGAGCTGCCCTATCAAACCACAGACATTGTCTCCATTTTATCTTGAACCTTAGGACAAAATACTTTGTCAACCACAAAAAAACCCCAAACCACACCAAAACAAAACTGAGATCAGCAGACAAGGGAAGAGCAACATATGAAAATAAAAAGCAGCAAAATTCTGCATCGAAAAATAACATGTTGAATTAGTATTATAAAACCCATAGGATATCTACTCAACTGCAGACTCTGCAAAATGCACTCATACTAAAGATGCTTAAGAAACAGTCTGCTCAAATATGTCTAACACAGCTATGCACAAGTGCACATGAGTTCTCCAACTGAAATGACCTGATTGAAATTGCTAATTTACACATGAAATCTTAGTCAGAGGTTCTGTATGTGAGTGGATAAGGAGACATGGATATTTGGGCTATGAATATGCTCTCCTTCCTACCACAAAATGACATAGAAAATACATTTCAGACATACCCTGGCAACTGAAAATAGAAATGCCATATGTTGAATATCTAAGTAATTGCCAGACTAGGTCCTTATTGAGCCCTGGTCTTGCCTTTTGCAAACGCTTTTTAAACAGAAATAATTATGCTCACTGTCCAGAAGCTGGGCTTCAAGCTCAGCCCTGCCAAGCTCTTACTCAGGACAGCTGAGTGGGAGCACAGACAGCAGCAGTCCAGGGCTGCTGTACCCAGCTTCAACTTGAACCCTTTCAGTAATGAGATACATGTTCTGTCCCAAATCTTCTCTTTCCCCTTCAGTCCAAGCTCCCAAATGTCTTTTGCAGTGGGTAGAGTATGCTATGAGAATATTGGCTGGCATAAAGTAACAGCAGGCTGCCCACAGCTTACCCTAGGGAATCCTCAATTTCCCTGTTAGGAAGAAGTTAGGCTGAATGCATTAATGGAGAGGATCCTGCCTTGAGCCAGGAGCTTGTTTCACTGTATTACACTCATCAGGGAAGTGTGGTAGACACTGGATCTCTTTACTTGCATCAGGTATCAAGAGATACTATTAATTTTTTGTGCAAATATTATTATAAACTAGTACAATGTTACACATTGATGAAAAGAACAATACCTCTCCATTACATTCTGTTACCCTCTCAGTTTTCTCAACAGAGATTTTAGAAGACCTGCTGGAAATTACTATCTGTGCCTAGATTTTTTTTTTCACTTACCCAAACTGCAGAAGGATAAACTCTTATTTACTTTGTATTGTGATGCTCTATTCCTACTTAGGCCCTCAAGTTATGCCAGCATCTGGATTTATTCCTCAAACTGTCTTGTCTAGATAGTGACAAATCCTTCTTTCTCTTTTTCCTTTGGACTAATAATTAAAAAAAAAAAAGTTGTCAGGTGGAGTTAGAACAAACACAGATTTATTTTTTTAGTAACAAGAAGCAAAAGAAAGCCTTAAAGAAATATATCCTCAAAACAAACCTCCTTTTCTGGACAAAGCAGAATTTCAGGAAATCGACATAGCCTTTGAAATCCATTCCTCTTCAGGGCAGAGATAAAGCAAAGCTTTTAGTGAAGCAAGCAGGAGAGTCTAGAAGCAAGTGTTTTTATATTTAAGTGAAGCTTGAGGCTTTTCCTCAGTTAAGGGTAGATTGCAGCTAATGAAAGTATTTGGCCACTCCCAAGACTCACTTTAACTTTTTCATCTAATTCCACACGCTCCAGAAAGGCCTTCTGCAGAGCTGCCAAGCACCACTGAGTTGTGGTCCAGCTTTTTAACTCAGATTACTTCACAAAAGCACTGCGAGATATCCTGGCCACGTGGTCTGCAGCCTTTCTTGATTCTGTGTGAAGATGATACTTAAGAACATGTCTCAAGGATAAACCTAGACCCAGAAGATCAACTTTAGGCACTTCTGATTCACACAAAATTCCTGGAGTGGGTTGAGACAGGCTTCACCAATTAGCAGAATCCTCAGCTTGGCCATCATGGCTGTTACTGCAAACAGGGGAGGTTACAAAGCATCAAATGGATTAATGACAACTCATGCAGAGATGGGTTGGGTAGTAGCATCAGTGGATGTGAAATATGCTAGTTCCCTGTTCTGGTGGTTTGTAGCAATGGACATAGCATAAAGGACAGTGCCTATTTTCCTAATCAGTTCTGTGCTTAGTGCTATACAGAAATAGAAATCACAATCTTAGGTATTAACTGAGGAACTGAGACTGAAACAGAAGCATTATAATTACAGCATTTAACCAAGAAGGTCCACATGAATTGATTAGCATACAGTTCTAGTTCCTCATCACAGAATAAACAGGCACAGAGAAAGCTACAGAGGACAGCAAGGATGCTGACATAGGACTGTCTCCATACACAAAATAATTAGAACTACACCCTGAAAAGAAGAAAATGGGAGGGATTAAAATAAGCAATACAATTAAGCTAAATACTCATTAAATTAATAGTTACATGGAAAAGGTGAGTAAGAAATTTATATTCTCAGTCTCTCCTAATACAGGATACAAGGAGCATCAAACAAGGTTTTAGGATCAAATCAGAATCGCAAAGTCTGTTAACTAGTGAAATTCAGTGCCCCAGAGTGCTGCAGATTAAAAGTACTTCAGAGCTCACTCTTCTCTGTTAAAGAGTGCAAAGAACAAGTAAAAGAGTTGATAAGCAAACCCCACATTATCCTTCTGTAGCTGCTCCCTATGGTCCTTATTTTGATATTTCGCTACTGTTTTCTGTGCTTCTCATCTGATGACTTGATTCATTTATGCCACCATTAGACTTTCAGTAATTTGCTTTTTCAAGTCTTCAGCTGCCAAGGAAGTATTTTCCTTCTCCTTTTGTCCTTCTTTTTGAAAGGAAGAAAGGACAGGAAGTTTGAGAAATAAGTACAGTGGTGAACAAGAAGAAACTAGAAAAGAACATACTAATTTCAAGTCTTCAGGCACATGGAATTTCAGAGAAGTGAGAACTAAACACCAAAATGAACAAAACAATTATAAGTGAGACCATCTAAAAGTTTCTTAAAGTATTTAATTTAGAATCATTAATTTTAAGACAGCAAACTGTAATTAGATAGTGTGAAAAAGCCCAGTGTAAAATTAAATAGCTGTCTTGTTTTCCTTCTATTCCTTTTCTGCCTTGGCTGTTCATCCAAATTTGAGCGCTTCAAGATGCTGGTTTTACACTTGACACATCTTAGCAACACTATAGATATAAACAGAATTATTGGTGTTATAGTATAAGACAGCCTTGAGTTCTCTCTGACAAACCAGCAGCTCTGTGACTCTCACAGCCTCATGGCTGGCCTACGCTGGAATAAGAAGGTTTTTCTTTGGTTTACAAGATTAAGGTCTTCCGAAAGTATAAGTGGAACATTTGCTTTACCGTTTTGCAGTTACACATAGGAAATCTCTGCTAGGCTGCAATAAGACCACTGGCAGGAGTCTGTGCAGCCAAGGAATCCCTTCACCTCATCCCACCAGTCACCCACCGCCTGCATTTCTCACCCTGGCTGATTGATGGTGTGCTGGCCCCACAAGGCAGCCTTGTTCTTCTCCAGAGTTGTTACACTTCAGTAGCTGTGAGTTTCTCTCAAACGTGTCAGAATTAAAGGCAAGTTATAAAAGCCCCATTTCATTTTGTTTCAGGAGCCCATCCTGGTGTATATTATCCAGAATGCCTGTTGAAGTTAAAAGACAAGCTTGTTTGGTCAGGATTGCTTTGCCCTTTCTGCCCTTCTCCATCAACATCCCTGATTTCTTCTTTCAGCACTGTTGACTTATAAACTAAATATATCAGTAAGTACAAGACTATTCCAGACAACTCCTTTAGCTGTTCAGTGTATTTTATTTCACCCTGTCCCTTTCCCATTGTTCATCTTTCAGTTTTATGCTCCACTGGACAAAAAACTCCATGTCTCTTTTACTGTTCTTGCCTATTTCTGCTGTTTTTAACAGTTGTGAATGGATGTCCCTTCTACTGTCTTGCCATTCAAGACTGGAAAAATGCTAAAGCCTTCTTTTCCCACTGATTTCCCCCCAGTCCCAGCTGTGGCTCAGATGAATTAGCCAGGTGAAGCCAAAAAGCTCAGAAATGCACACAACTTTCTGCCAGCACTAATCCCCCAGCGCAATTTGTATAATGATAGGAAAAACGAACCAGAAATAAAAACCACTGAATGTAGGGAGAACACTGAACTTTCATGCAATATGTAACATGAAAACTATTTATTGCATTGTGGGACAACCTGTGTAAGCTTGTAACCAAAAGAATTAATAAATAAAACAATTATTAAAGCTCAAGAGTAAGCAGTATTTCAATATCAAAGGAGCCTCTCATATCAGCACTTAAATTACTGTCTTCTAATAATGCTTTTTTTTTTTAATTGATACAATAAGATTTTATGACTGTATACAGTAAAATTTATAATTTATTTTGCAACAAAATATTATTTTTTTAGCTTTCAAATTAAAGAAGAGCAACACTGGGGAAGTACCACATTGATTAACACTGATGTTCTTTTAATAAATTATAGCTGAGCCCGTAAAGATTGTGGTTAGACATATATCATAAAGAATTATCCCACTATGATCTGCATCTCTCTGGTGGTTGCGGTTTTGATTAATATAATTTGTAGCTTCCGTAAAATATCATCTTCTCACTCTCAATTTCTCACTGCCAAAGCACCACACAATGCTAAGAAATAAGTGAGTGCAAAAAGTGACATTTTTAGAAAAGCAGACTTAATATAAACAATAAGTGAAGCAGAGTGTATGTATAGTGTGTAGGGTTTGTGATGATTCAAAAGATATTGCTGTTTCTCTAAAAAAATGGCAATTAACTTCCTCTGATCATAATACTATCTAAGAGAAAATACGAAAAGAAAACATAAATTCTTCATTGACAGCCCGGTTCAAATATATGAATATGGCACATGGGACAGCAATTAGTGAACAAAGTCACTACTATCCTCTGCAATCACTTCCAAACAAATGAAGAAAGAAGACTGCAAAACCATATGGTACATATATTATAAAGTAACCTGTTCCATTCTTTAGACTTACTATTACTGCTTTTGACACAGCTACAGGAAATAAAAAGCTACTGGAATGCAGACCAGGAAAATGTATTCCCAGAAGGCTTTGTAGAACTAGAAGCTGGAATCATTGAGTGGAAACAGACTTTGCAAAGCAGTCTCCCATTTTTTGCTGCTTAGATGATCTGCTCAAATATAAAATACATTCTACAAATGTGGCCATATTTGGTAGCTGTGCTTTTAAGATACTTATGGAAAGAAAGTAAAAGAAAGGAAAGAGAAAAAGACTTTTAAAAAGAGTAAGTCTCTTCAGACAGAACTCTAATATAGACTAGAAAAGAACTGTTTTCAAGAGAGGAAGCACAAAGTCAAGCAATTCATACTTTGTATGCAAGATTTGATTATCCTCCTTCTCTATTTCCTTACTAATGAACTCGTTAAAGGAATCATGTTAATATATATAAAAAAATATGATCCACAAACCCTGTAAAAATTGTTTTTGTAATATTGAAGAGTATGTTGCACACACTCTGAGACATTTAAATAAATACTTCATTAACATATTTTAAATATTCTTCTTCAAAATACCTAGCATCAGTGTAAGACCCTTGCTCTGAAATGGTAATAATTAAACTGCAATGAAAGTATACATTCTATAAATGAAAGAACGCCAGTGAAAAAAAATGAAAATTTTACTTAGTCTGCCAGTGATTTAAATTTCATTTCCAAATATGGGTAAAGCCTTGGCCTCACTGAAGGAACTTTGTCTATTATTCATGGATTTAATCTTGTGTGTTCTGAAGAAGTTAGCAGGAATCCTTACATCCCGTATTAAATAGAGCCTAGAAACATTTAAGTCTTCTTCAGAAAAAGAGCAATGGCCTGTATGTGACATCACATTCTTTGGTCATTTGTCATTTAGCTAAATGGATAATAATAATAATAACTGATGACATTGATAACATTGATAATACAATACAGTTTACTGAAAATTACCATCTTGACAAAATTAGGGTGCTTGATATGGTTTTACACTGAAGTGTGCATGCTTGTGAAAAGGGAAATAATTTGCTGACTTATTTAAACAGATCAGCAAATATCTCTTTGAATTGAGGTATTTGTGCTCTGATGAACAGTCACACATGGCTTCCCTACACTTGCAAAACCATCCCAAGACAGGAGCTCCTTATGTGAGTGTGCTGGTAGGGCAGCTCTTTGGGCTGAAGAGAGCAGTATTTAGAAGTCAGCCCCTGATACCCTCTGCTAGAGGATTTTAGCCACCAGGACAGTGTTACCCAAGGTTCAAATTTCCCAGAATTTATCTACTTTTTGTGTCTGGAAATTGTGTCTCAGTACAAGCTATGGCTCTGCTGGTAATTATTATTTAGAAATAAAGGACCTTGAAGTTGTTCTGACAAGGAAAAATAGAGGCAAAAATTGGCTGTATGTATTTTCTATCTCGTCAAATTGGCTCAACAGGCTAAATGAAACTGGTTTGTTGTAATTATTGTACACAAAGAATTAACCTCTGTCTTTGAAATCTAAGATTAAACAGTGAAATACTGACAGAAGCAACAGATCTCCAAGGTATTGTATCAATCTTGTGGTCACATCCAATTCTGCTGATGAAGAAAACCACGAAGGGGGTTGCACCCTCCACCCAAACACAACTGATTAAACACAAGTTGTCCGTCAGCTGGAAGGGTGGAAGGGGGGACTCGGTCAGCAGGGAGAAAGAGCAGTGACAGAATTCAAATGAGCCTCCAAGATCATTTGGGCCTGGAACCAAGGTACAAGTCCAGGCTGCCAGTCCCCTAGGCAGCATCCCCAGCATCTCTGTACCCGTCTGACTGGACATCTGCTTGATCCATGTCGATTTGCGAGGAAGGCAGGCCAGGCTCTCGGAAATGAGACCAGGATGCATTTTAACTCTGCTGCTTCTCTTTAATCTGTCAGCTCACAATTCACTGCCTAAGCTTCTGCAACATCTCTGTGGAATTATAAATACACACAGCTACGAAGAACATTAAAGCAAAGGTCCCAAATATCCTACAACTGACATCATGCTGGCCAGAAAAAAAAAATAGGAAGTTCAATTGCTAGAGGGTGAAGAGTGACAACATTAGCTTTCCTTAAGAAGATGTAAAAAAAATAATTGAATCCATACATAATAGAGGCAACTGCCAGCAAAGAAATTATATTTTCTTCCCTCCAAATTTCATTGTTTCCAAGAGACAGAGGTGGTAAGCAAAAAAGCTAAGATACATATAAGTAGGCAAAAGGAGATGTAATGAGAGACATTAAGGAGCAGAAAAGCAAATGGAAGAATAAAAGGGTGTAAGCCAAAGCAATTTCTACTTTGTGCAGCATCCTTAAGGTAAAAACAAGGAGAGTAATGTGCTGAGTAGGTGAGAAGTCAATAAATGGGTTCAAGATGCTGAAAGGAACGCATTTAGAATAGATTAGGATGACGATTTTGGCAGCAACACCTTAGACTGGAAAAGTCCAGCTGGGGGAAGGCAAGAGTTGTCAAGGAGATGATGAGGATGAAGCAACAGCACAGGAAACCGAAGAGAGCAATAAGACTAAGTCTGCAGAACCCTTCACACCAGCCAGATTTGAATATACTTAACTGGGATGTATCATTTGGCTTCTGTGATGAATGTGGATCTATGTCAAGGCAAAAGACATCATTCTTCAGTTCTACTCAGATTTATGCTTTTATAAAAGAAAAAAAAAAATTGTTTATCCCTCAATGCTTTGTGAAAATGGAAACAGGGAACTGGAAATGTATATGCTTTTTTGGTTGTATAGGATTCCTATTTATTCAAAGTATGAAATTTACAAAAAAAAGCTCAGTTTGCTAAAAAGATGGTGAAGTTTCACTTGGCTGAAATTGAGGAATGCTAGCAACAATGCTACAATTTTTTGCCACCACCCAAAATTAGTAGGTTAGAACAACAGGGCTGTTGCCCATATTTCTTCCTTATTTTAGTTGCTGTGGTTCCAGAGGTGCCAAATCAGCCTTTCTGTCTAAAAATTCAAAGCCTGCAAGAAGAAAAAAAAATAAAACTTTACAGTTTATAATGAATGTCTTGGGTACAATCCTACAAACATACATGCAAGTAATTTTATTTGCATAGTAAATCCCATTTACTTCTCTGGAATTATTCCTGTTACTAAAATTCCTCATGTATGTAGGAGTTTAGAAAACCGGATCTGTTCTTCAGTGTTTCTGCCATGTGCTGGCCATGTTTTAGTAAGGGAGACACTTAAAAAAGATCCCAAACAAGAGCATGAAGAAGTCCAAAAAAGCAATTAGGAAATGGTCAAAGCAATGTAACAGTGAGGATAGAAAGACTTGTTCTAGAACTAAAGCTGGTGACTTCTGCAGGAGCAATATAAATGCACTGAGAGTCCTTTAAGATTTTGCTTGCTGCTTTCCCTCCTTTTTGCAAATGAATAGAGCCATTCATTTCAATGGAACTTTTGTCGCTGTGGGTCTGGAAAGCTGTCTGAGAACTTGCACAGCTCCATGTTTGTAGAATCCCAAATGTTAGACAGTCTGTAATACTAATCTGGATGGCCTCAGTGCAAAATAAAGTAGCTCCCTAGAGATCACCGACTACCAAGACTAAATCAAACTAAATGTTTAGCCATACCAAATCATTGAACTCTTTTAAATATTAGTAAAAGGAATCAAAGAATTGACCTTCCTTTGCCCAGGCTAATCTACAGCAGTATTGAGAGAGGTGGAGAAAAAGGCACGTGAGGTTTAAGTGCTCCTGTCAAAAAAGAAAATGAACGTAAGGAAGTTTGTCATTAAAAATTAGTAAAGTGGTCTTCACTAAAACTACAAACTCCGAAAACCAAGGTCTCACACACTCTCAGATGCACACTCATAATGATAGACCTAACTCTTTTGCCACTTTATTTTCACAT
>VZUA01001691.1:10420-21429 GCA_013401035.1 Horornis vulcanius | reverse complement strand
TTTCAATCTGTTGGTTTCAGCAGGACAAGAACTTCTTTCAGCAAGTGATTTGTAATCAAGATTTACATGGGGATTTGGTAAAAATTTACTAGGGGTAAGTGCCACCTAGGTTTCCACTGCAAGCAGAAGTTGCAATATCCTTATTTACTGTGAATTCACTGAAAATACATTGTCCTGTTAGAAACCATTAAAATAAGGAAAAAATTTGCAAGTTGTAAATACACACGCTGTATACAAACGAAGAATACTAGAATGATGTCATGTTGCTGAGAGTACCCAACAGAGAGTAGATTTACACTGGATATAAGGAAGCAATATTTTACTCTGAGTGTGATGAGGCCCTGGCACAGAGAAGCTGTGGCTGCCCCATCGCTGGAAGTGTTCATGGCCAGGGTGGATGGGGCTTGGAGCAACCAGGGACAGGGGAAGGTGTCCCTGTCCGTGGCAGAGGGCTGGACTCAGTGATCCTTAAATGTCTTTCTCAATCCAAACCATTCTGTGACACAAGGACAAAGACACAGACAAACAAAAAAAGACTCCAAGTCACAGTTGAGACAAACTCTCAGAGATTACTCTTGTATTTAAGGGAACACAGAATCCCCTTCTATTGCTGATCAGCTTTTACATTGCATGATCCCCAGCAGATAACTAGTTATTCACTAAAATTTAGGTGTCAGCCAAATTGTACCTCCAGGTATTTTTTAATGTGTCAGGGAGAGAAGGCAGCATGAGCACACTATCCAGTGCAGAAAAGCAGAGCCTCTCCTGTTTTTTATTCTGCCATATTTACAACAACCTACTGCCGAACACAACTGCAGAGACTGACACAGAATAAAACAAGCCTGTGTAAAACTTCTTTCCTTCCTTTTTGGGGGCTCTATAATCCAGTGCATTTTAGAATGACAGATCTGTTAAGGTTGGAAAAGATCTTTAAGCTCTTGGTGTCCAACCATCAACCCAGCATCAACACCATATTCACCACTAAACAGTGTCCTCAAGTGCCAAATTCACATGTTTTTTGGAACACTTTCAAGGATGGTTACTCCATTGCTTCCCTGGGCCGCCTGTTCCAGTGCTTGATAACCCTTTCCATTATGAAATTTTTCCTAATATCAAACCTAAATCTCCCCTGGAGCACAAATATGGTGAGGAGCAGCTGAGGAAGCAAAGAAGGCTCAGGGGAGACCTTACGAGTCTCTACAACTCCCTGACAGGGGAGTGTAGCTAGGTAGGGGTCAGGCTCTTCTCCCAAGTAACAAGCAGTGGTAGGACGAGAGGAAACCATCTCAAATTGCACCAGGAGAGGTTTAGACTGAATTATATATCAGAAAATTGGATATTAGATATCAGAACAAATTTCTTCATGGGCTGTCAAAAATTGGAAGAGGCTGCTCAGAAAAATGGTGGCATCACATCCCTGGAGGGATTTAAAAGACATGTACATGTGGCACTTGAGGACGTGGTTTAGCAGTGGCCTTGGCAGAGTTGGGTTAACGTAGGGCTGGATTACCTTAGAGGTCTCTTCCAGCCCAATCAATTCTGTGATTCTAGGATGCAGAACACCATCATTCTCTCTGGGATTAAAAAAAAAACCGAAACAAAAAACAAAAACAAAACAAACAACCAAAAAAAACCCCACAAAAAAAACCCCAAAAACAAACAGAGAAATCAATTTCTCTTCTTTACAGGGATGTGTCTTCTTAACTGATCAGCCATGAAAATGCTGATTTTTGCAACAGGACCTCATGAACATATCAGGTAAGGCTCAGCTGGGACAGTCACCATGAGTGACCTTCATTATCTATTTATAATCTAATCTCTGCCTGGGCCTGTGGGAATGAAGAAGCTGACTTCCAAAGGCCAACTCAAGGATGGGCTTGATTTTCAACATCCTCTAAATTTACTGCCTTTGAAATGCAGCCAACTGACAAGGATAACACGTCCCTTTCTCACGAAACCAGGTTTGCTTTCGGAGCAAGTATCTCAGCTGATGATCACTCCCGTTGTGTTTGATAAATGATTCCTGGAAGATCACCTTCTGCTTGCTGCTCTGCCCCACTACTGGGGCTCAGAAGCACTCTGACACACCTCACAAAGGTGGGCACCAATAGAGTTCACAAGTTGTACAGTGAAGTGACCCATCCACAGCAGAGTGAACACCACTGAGCAGTTCTGGGAGCTTCCCTGTCAGTAACAAGCACTACCAGGGCAGCTGGTGGAGCCAAAAAGAAAGGATGATCCAATTCTTAATAACTTGTGCCACTGAAAGAAATAATCTTGCCACTCCCAACCTTGCCTCCAGTAGGTTCTGATTCACTTCACATCAACAGAAAAGTAACCAGAACAGAGATGATGAGAACCAAAAGGCCAGACAAAGGAGAAGTCTTGTGTGAGTTTAATGAACTGCATCAGCTCGCTGAAGGCTTACAGGAAGTATTAAGGCTCACAGGAGGCAAGGAAAAGGACTGGATAACTGGAAGACAGAGTGCAGCAAGGAGAGGGACAGATCTGTTACATCAACTTGGTCAACTCATTAAACCATCCCACAGGTGATCTAGCCTTGCATCTGTCCCAGGGCTTTTGTATCACAGCTACCAACACTCACAGTCCAGGACTGCTGTCTCCTACCTGTCAGAGCCACAGCACGGATGTCACCTGTTTACAGGGACCTGCTTTACAAACCCAAACTACAGAGCTAGAAGGTGTCTACCCTGTGGGGAACAGGTTGCTCCAACACACACAACTTGTTACGTGAACCTCTTGATATTTCTTTTGTCTGGCACACAGCAGTTATGGAGACATGAAGGACAGCAGCTGTGCCTGCTGTTCAAGGCTCAGTATTACACAAAACGATGAGGGTTGGTGTTATCTATAATTTAAGAGCTTCATATCCTGCTAACCCTGGCTCATCCAGCTGGGCGATGCATTTTATTCTGGCAACTTCTGTGTGCAACCTACTGACAATCTATGTGACTTCTAGTACCTGGATTAGTCCAGAAGAATTCCAAGATGTAGTTACTGAACACTGAATACACAACCCTTTAATTTGGTTGATAAAAATAAAACAACCACGCGAGGTATTTTGTGGTTTACTAACACTATAGGAAGCTTTTAATTTAAGAACCATTCCAAGACTACCTCCCCTTTAGTAATCTAAATATTTCTACAAGTACTGTCATATGATCTTAGACACTTTGTGTTATGGCATTACAAATATGACAGCAGCATTTTGATTATGCACAGCAAATCTCTCTGGGTTTAAAAGGTATGTCAGGCTGCATGTATTTGATAACATATTAAATGACACTTGGAAAGGTATTGAATAATTTACACCTTATCATAGCTCTTTCATGAGCATTTTACACAACTCCTTTCCACAAGCTTCTAAACAATATCTAACTTTGTTTTTAAAACCAATTAAATGCGTTCTGCAATGTGTACCATGCAAGTTGTATCGCCTTATAAAAATGGAAATGACACTGGTACGCACTAGGTAACAAATTTCCACAGCATAAATTATTCACATCTCATCACCACATGATAGCACCACTACCACAGAAAGGATTCAGGAATCTTCTCCTTTCTAAGCTGTGATTTCACAGTATTATCAATGAAAAATTTCGTGTGAGGGGAAATACCCGTGTAGATCACAGAAACAAAAATATGTAACATACACAGAAGAGAATATGCAACATTCCTGACACAGGTTCTAAACATTCCTGTTTTCTTTGAACTTGTGGAACTTGTTAAAATCAGGACCCTAAAGAGAATTTACAAACTGAAGGTTGCCAACTGTGACATTTGCTAGAATATAATAACTCCATTTGCAAGAAATTAAGCATAGACTATTTACAATAATTTTGCAGAAAGTATGTGCAGCCTCTAAAATAACCAGCAACTTCTGCACAGATTGTGGTTCTGAAGATAAACCACAGAAATAGATTCACAACGCCCCTGCAATGAATGAACAAACACAGTAATCTATTCTTTGTTTTAATCTATATTTGGTTTATTGGTTTTTACAACTCTGAGCTCCCCATTTTCTCTAGTAAACTACCATGTCTTTCTGCAAATAAATTTTGTCTTTCTGCCAGGAAAGTGGACAGAGCTTCCTTCCTTCCTCTCCTGAGCAGGCACCACCAGATTATTCTCCTAAAAAGCTGAAGAAACTTAGGTCATGCCACTTCTTTTGATAAACTAACCAGCAACATAAAAAACCTCAGCAAATATGGCCAGGCTATGAATAAGCCCCAAAATTCTGTGGTTATCTTTCTACTATTCACTGCTCCTAGTATAACTTGAGAAGATCACGGTCAGAAGGAAGGTAGATATCTCTTATTGCTCTGGGCCTCAATATAAGTAAGTTTAACAACTGAGAAGTTTCATAGCAACAGAGGGATAAAATGATTTTTGACTGCATTTCACTCTTTTCAAATCACATGTCTCCTACTCAGTCTATAGATAAGTATAACCAGTACTTAACAATAATCTTTTGGCTTTATTTAAAGAACAAGATTTATCCTTTTAAAATCTGCAGCTATGTGCTTATACCTCAACTAGGAATAGCATTCCTGTCCTAAAACTTTTAAGTATGACAAAACTTGCAGATTTTAGCACAAATGATTACGAGATTTCTGTTCCTATTTTTATGCTTCCTCTAAATCCCAGGTTTCTCTTCAGTTTGCAGGAAACCCCTTAAAACAACAAAAACCCCTTCAAAGCAAACAAAACATGGTTCACAGCTCTTAGTGATAAGTCTGGTGGGTTTATTTCCCCCCATTCCACCAGCTCTATTCCACTACAAGAAGACCTTTCTTAGTAAACCAAATTACAGAGTACTTTTTACGACAAGGCAGGAAGACTTATATGACTGACATTTAACAGACTTATGCTCTTACTTCCATTCTTCTGGAGGGTGGGCTAGTTCAAATTTCTCTCTCACATTGGACACCCCCATGTCCAGGTGTAGCCAGTGAACTTCCTCAGACTGCAGGTGACTGAGCCGTAATCCATAGCAGGCCACATTTTTCACTTTCTGACTGTCCACGATCTTCTGAATTATGCCCTAGAACAGAGAAACACACACTCCTTACAAGCTGTAAAATATAATAAATATATATTTTTTTCAGTTTTAAATATCACCATGTAATACCCTACACAAAATACTAAGCAGCACATAGGTAGCAACTTTATTACAAATGCTAAACATATTTTATTGTAAGCTACTCTTTCCCACAATCAGTTACAATTGCTGTTGTTTTACCAGCACAACTTCAGAAAACATCAGTAAGCATGTTCCATGCATCTTACCAGATTTAGGCACCAGTATTTCCTCTATGTAAAACAGAGTAACATAAAAGCCAAAATTTCAAAAGCAGGTTTGTGGATAAAAGCAAGATGTATTAGCTCAAAGAAACCCACCAGCAGCCTTTAAAAGTTGCTCTCCATCAAGAACCAGGAAATAATTTTGTACTTTCATTCTCTTTAGTGCCCCAGCAGCCAGAATTTCATAGGTCACACCACAGTCCCTTGGTCTCCCTTTCCCCTCCTCCCCCAACTCATTTCAGATTCAGTAGAGATCCCTTATAAAACCAGGCAAGGGACAATTATTTGGGAATGTTCTCAAGCACAACAAATGTTGTTCGCCCTGAGGTAAATTGAAAAGTTTGAGGAGCTCTTGCCCAAGAAAGGAACCTTTTACATAAACCCGTAGCAGATTGCTGTGTCAGACATCAGAAAGGTCTGACACACAGTAACTAAAAATCAAATGTGTTAGTGGAGCAGGGATGAGCAACCTTTCAGATGCAGTGTGCCATGCTGTCATGCTCTTATCTGGATTAGGGAGCCAGCAGGAGCTCTGCTGCCACCTCACAACCCTGGGAAAGGGGAAGTCGTGTCTCTCTGCAAGGCAGCAGATCCCTGCTGCAGGAGCTCAGAGCTCAGCAAGGGGCTACCACTGCTCCCAGACACTTCTCTCAGGCATTCACAGGCCTTTGCTTCCGTGCCTGTAAAGGTCTGAAAATTTCCTACTGAAAATGCTCATAACACGTACACACACACGGAGTGACGCACACGTTGCTGATTCTTGCTTAGAATTCCAGCAAAACAACACTCAACCAGTGGAAGTTCTACAGGAGCCAGAGGTGGCCTTCCAGAGTTACTTAGGTGAGAGGGTTTTCTATAGGATGATACTGTGGCTCTGGGGCATAAGTCTGGTGAGGAGCAGCTGAGGAGGGCCCAGCCTGGAGAAAAGGAGGCTTAGGGGGAGCATTAATGCTCTCCTCAACTCTCTCACAGGAGGGGGAAACCAGGTGGGGGTCAGACTCTTCTCCCAGGGAACAAGGGACAGGATGAGAGAAAATGGCCCCGAGCTGCATCAAGGGAGGTTTAGATTGTGTGTTAGGAACAATTATTCACTGAAAGGGTAAAAGTCTTGGAACTGGCTGGCCTGTGGAAGTGGTGGAGTCATCATGCCTTGAAGTGCTCAAAAACCATGTGGATGTGGCACTTCAGGACATTGTTTAGTGGTGAACTTGGTCATGGTGCTGGGTTCATAGTTGGATCTGATGATCTAAGCAGTGTTTCCCAACCTAAATGACTTTGTGATTGCTTCCCAAAATTTATTGTTTAAATAAACAAACCCCAAAGAAATTGTTTAAAACCCTGGTTCTGCAAGTTAAGCAAGCAGAAAACTAACTGCAAAAAGAGAATTAAGGAAGCACTAAATCTGAATAGAGGGGGAAGATGACACGTGTAGGAGTGGAATCATGCTGTTGGTGAGGTGATATCAAGCTGTTAAATCAGCTCATACATCTCCTCACATTGCAACCTTTAAATAATCTTTCAGAAGCAACACAGTGCACAGAGAAATGTAAAACAAGATTCTTTCAAGCCTACAGGAAGGAAACACAAGCCACGTTTAGTAAGTTCATAGAGACTGATATAGAAGAGGTTCCATCAAGCCCAACAGGACCCTGTGTCCGAGAGCAGCAATATGAGCATTCTCAGAAGCATCTTTTTGGTTCAGAACCTGCAGTGCCCCAAATTTCCCTTGTCTCCCATGCCCTGGGGTTGGACATCCAGTGCTAAGTGGATGGTGAGCCCAGATCTGAAGGAAGACAGATAGCAGCAGCAAAGCAAGCAGGAGGCTTGCAGAGGCTGGTATAGTGTGGGAGGGAAACCTCACAACACCGGGCAAATCGAAACTTTCAGGCAGCTGCCAGCACCACAAACTCACCAGCCACAGCTTGTCCCGACAGCCAGAAGGTGCCCGAGCTGCTGGGACAAAGGTCTCATGCAAATGGGCAGCTCCCTGCAGGCACCTCGGTAAAACAACTTAAGGTAAAACAACTGAGGAGCCAGAGCAGCCACAGATGGGTGCCAGAGAATGAGGCAACACCAGGCAAGCACACAGAACACTTCCTCCAAGTGCTCTACAGGATCACTTCCCCCAAGTGCTCTCCTAACCTCAGACTATTTTTATCCCAGTGGATTTCCCAAGTCAAGCATTGTTTCTGTCATTTCATTAGCCTTCAGTGAAATTCTTCCAATTACTCATCCTGTCTCCTCCTAAAGCAGTTCACTGTTTGCAACCTTCCCCAGCAATTCCAAAGGTCTGTTATCAGGTCAGTGAATGTTTTAAATATGCATTAAATGTAAATTGTTTAAGTTTGTTTCTAGCCTGTATTTGAAACTCTTTGTATCACAAACTACAAAGGAGAACAGTTGCCTGTATCCCTGGAAACACACACCACCACCAAGTACTCTCAGAAGAGACAGAGGGATATTTAACCTCTTCTTCACCCAAAGGACAAGCTCTGCTTAGTTAGTAAAGCCTAACATTTTGGCAGGCGATCTCTTATCCAAAGGGAATGGTGCCAGCTTTTCTATATGCAAACAGAAGAGATTCATTCATTTTCATCTCTTCCTGCACCCTGCATGTAACATACAGCATTACATTCTGGAAATCCATCCCCCCCAATCTCTGACACTGTTAGTTGATAATGAAAATGGAGTTTCATGTTCTTAGATGATAGTTATGCCTGCTGTGATAAGAAATGGCTTTGGAAAGGAAAGAATTATGGTAAAATAATCTATGACCATGAAACACAGAGACTACTGATCCGTAAAGCTCAGCTGAAACCATTAAGTGCTTACTCAGGAAAGAATCAACATGGGAATCTCAGACCCTCTCTGGTCTTCAGGCTGGGATTTCAGAAGGACTGAAGAAGTCAGATGTTCTAATTCCCACCAAAATCAACTGAGATTTTAAGCCTCTTTTTTGTATCAAGTCTAAACCTATCACAGAATCAAAAACAAAAATAGACATATTTTCTGATTTATGTAAGAAGGGTGAGGTACGCAGCGAGGTAGCTGTTGTCAGCCCAAGAAAATAATTAGCAACAATTAGTACATGCTGCAACTCAAGAAAAAGCACAAACACTAAGGAGACAGCAGAATGGGCATATAGGAGGTCAAGTGCAAATGTTGGAAAATATATTTTAAAAAGCTACGTATTGTCAGGAAGGAAGAAGTGGTGCTTTATATGAAACAAACAAATGAAGTGCTTCTCTTTGCTGTTGTTTAGGAAAGCTGCAGAACTCATTCCAGGTGCTATCAACCCACTGTCAGAAGCAAAAACTGGAGAAATAAGGAAACATGGTGATTAAGACACTTAAAATGGCTGGTTTGCAGTCTCTAGTAAAACATTTTTTGCTTATATGCTTCTTTATTAATAAACCAGAGGATTTTAATTTTAAAACATTTAGAGTCACACGTCCCATCAGGAGAACCCAGCAGAGAACAGGAAGGCTCATCCAGCCCCAGGGACTTGCCCAGTCCTGGCTGGTCTTTCCAAACAGTCCAAGATTAATCCCCAAGGCTTGCACTGGCACTGCAGCCAGCCTCAAGTCAGTGCATTTAATTCCCATTAGTAGTAAATAACATGTTGAGTCTCCTCAGGTCCTGGGCAAGATCCACAGACCCAGTGGAGATGCCTGGAGCGTCCAACAAAGCCACTGCCATCACTCCAGGATGGGTGACAGCCTCTCTGCCTTCCACAGTGGCTCTGTGAGAAGCATTGCTTGCCAAAGCAGCCCGATGTTCTCTGTGGCAGTGATGAGAATGCATAATCAGAAGTTTCCAGACAAACAACTTAACTGCTTAACCACTGCACAAAAGCAACTGCAGCATCCTGCTGAGACATGTCACCACAATCTTTTAGCTGGATGCATAGCCAAAGAATTCTGAAATCTCTCCAGACTCTACTACAACCAGCCTTTCAGTTCAGGAAGCTCCTCAGATGGATTGTTGAGTGGAAAAAAATAGGTAAGGACCATCAGTTTCAACCTGGACGACAAACTTCTGACCTCAAATTAATCACAGCTAGAAGTACTTGTTGGACAGCTTGAGTCCAGCAGAAACCTAATACAGAATGAGATTTCACTTTGGGTGTAGGGGATCCCTACACGAATATAAATTCCCATGAGGAGTTTTCATGTGTTTGTTGGCAGCTCCCTGCAACTGCAAGGCAGTCACACAATCATCTGCCACTTGAATGTGGTTTACTGTAATCACATTGATTTTAATTAGGTTTCTGAAGCTGACATTTACATCCTAAACATAAAATAGACTAGGTACAGCTGAGCAAGAGACAGTGGGAAGCCTTCAGAGGAATTTCCTATCAATAACAGGCAAGGGATAGGGGACCTTTCCCTCCCTTTACCCCAGAGATAATAACAAAAAGCTTTTTTTATAGGTAGAAAACTGGATAGCACTCATTTTTATTCATTTATCTAAAGAACCCAGAGATATGCATCACAGCTAATTTAAAAAATAGATTAATATTTGCCCTAAATTAGAAGAATGTGCCCAAAAATAGATTTTACAGTACAGTATATTTAGGAGAATGCTGAAAAATCAAGACAGAGCAGAGAAAGGCCGAAAGGCACACAGTACCCTTGGCTCTCCCAGTATGTATCAATAATACTTCGCTTCTGTAAATCAGTGAAAATGAATTGCTTGCTTGTAAATTAACAAGACTGATGTGCTACTATGAATAAATTGAAGACAGAATAATATACTCCCAGTGTGACTACAAACCTAATTTCCTTATTTAGTAGAAAGGAGAAAGTTTCTTGCACCAGAAAAAGTTTTTAAGTAGCAACTCTGACATAGGCACAACGTGCTAATGTTTGTGTAGCACTTCAAATATGTCAAACACTATTTATATATCAAGTATTGTAACTCCTGTTGACAGATTCCTATGGGGGGCTTAAATGAAAAGCTGAACAAAAGTGAATGGCAAAGGTCTGATGAAAATTAATTTATAATTTCCATAAAGGAGAACTCTAGAATGTGCTCACTACACCAAAATCTGGGATGTCCTCTGATAACACTATGTCTGACAAAAGCAAAAAGCTTTTTTTTTTCCTCTTTTTCTCATTACTGTGTTTATCTAGCAAACACATTTGTGTATCATATGATAAACAAGATTGGGAAACTTATGAGGTTGCACAAGAACTCTGCCCCTGAAGCCCAACAAGTTCATACTGAAACCACAGCCTGAACACAGGCTGTCCTGGTGGCCAGGATCCTGTCACCATGCCAGCACAGAGACACCTCAGCTCAAGCAACACATCCACACAAGTGCCTCAGAGCCTTTCATATTCAAGCCATACTCAGATCTGTCATCCCAAATACTTCACACCCACACAGAATTCGACAAGGAACCTTCCAAGCACAGGCTGACAGCACTGACAGAGCAGAGCTGGTACAGCCCTGCTTTACAGTCTTCTTGGATTAATCAGCACTTTTCTGATCCTACTGCACATTTCCCAAATAAATGCAACGCTGTTTTAAAAACTGACAATAAACTTAGTTTTCCAGAAGCTTAACATTCAAAGCAGTGTGGGCAGCAGAGTGAGGGAGGGGATTCTGCCCCTCTGTTCAGACCCCACCTGCAGAGCTGCATCCAACTGTGGGGGCACAGCAGATGAAGGACATGGAGC
>VZUA01001690.1:11845-27212 GCA_013401035.1 Horornis vulcanius | reverse complement strand
TAGCTTCAATCCTGGAGAAAAAGCCTTATAGCCATAAGCAAGTTTGGAACAATATTTAGCAAATGTTGTGATTTCTGTGAATATGCTTATTCCTTTCAAATCATGCCTAGTTTGACAATCATATGGGTGCACTATTTTAATTCACCAACATTCAGTTATACACCACATTATGAAGTTTATTGCTGAACAGTTTCCTATTTCTTAGTTTATTTCTCATCAGTTTACTGTTGTAGGACATACATACATGGACACTGAGAGGAGACTGACTCTGGGCTGTAAAAAGGAGACAACATTTTCAATGACATTGTCAGGTTGTTGTTTCTTCCCCCTAGCAGAAAGGTAGAATCCAGACTTCAAAATAAGATGCTAAGTTTTTATTACTAATGGCAGGCTGGCTATGGATAATTGATATAAACTGTTATAGTTCTAATGACTTCACCACAATAACTTAATTAAGCAATTGAACCTGACAGGCAGTGCATTGTAGAGGGATTATTGCATGCCTTTAATAAAACATACAATAAAAAGCAAGGAATTTCAGCTACCAAGAAACCTCTGAAAATAAATCTTCTGTCCACTTTGTAAAAAAACAGAAGCCAATGGAATTTTTGGAAAGCCGAAAATAGGTCAGTCTTGCATTTAGCAGTCTAAGTATATTTATCATCACACATAAAAATCTGCTCAGAATACTGTATTTATTTTTCATAACCCATTGCAGGATGACTTTTACCCTGGAACCAAGATTCAAACAATGGTTTCATGTTAAGATACTTTTCCATGTATTCCAACAAAAAGCAAAAATCATTAGGGAACCGACCTCAAAATGTTCTTTTGAGGAGTGAGCAGAGATGGAGACAATCTCCTCTCATTAGGTTTGTCTGCTTTTCTGGAGACAGCTGAAAAGATAATGCAAACAAATAGTATTAGCAGCTAAGACTTGGTGGGATAGAGCCCAGTTCACCTGAGCCAAGCCGTGTATTACTGTCAGAGCTTTGCCAGCTGACAATATAGTTTGGAGCAGATGAGTTTTTATTGACTAAATACTTGGTCCTAGAGCCAGTTATGTAATACAGAAATGCCCAAATCATTTATTTCACTAAAACAGTGAAGAGAGCTGAAATTCTGCCATGCTAACAAAAACCTAGGTATTTATCACAACCACTCTACTGGCAGGGGCTATCAGCACAGGTGTACTGTAATGCTTTCCAAAACTTTACCTTTTAGTATTTCATATCTAAATGTAATGTTTCAGAAGAGCAATGAGAAGATTAGGCCAGTCAAAGCCAAACCAGGAGTTACTCTCCTTTTTCAAGCTTTTGAGGTTAGCATGCTGCATTCTATATGGAGAAATAATAAAGACTTTGTTTAAGCCTCTTTCAATCTGGAGCAATGAAACCAAGAGTAACATGGAGGGTATTGTGTTGCAAACCGGTTTTGATGCCTTAAGTTTTAGCTTTCATGTTTTTCAGATTCTCCTGCCTAGGGGTGTAGTTCTGAGCCTCATATTAAGTGTTAGTAAGCTCTCTTCACAGAGTAGGTAAACAAAACAAATCCTTTCCTGCTGAAGGCCAAGGACAATTGTTACAAGTTTTCATGCCCAAAAGCATAAACAATGGTGGACTGAAGAGAGAAAAGAAGAAGGATGGGACTTCATAATCTGAAGATGTAATTGCACAATTAAACCCCAATATGCAAATGGACCAAAACTTATAAAAGTGCGAGACCTCATGATGGGCCATCCATGTTGTGGCCATTTTAAGTCCATCTTGAGTGTAACCCTGGCCAGACTCTTGTACTGCCCAAGGTGTATCCTTTAAGGCCTTTTAATAAATATCTACTTTATTCTCTAGCTCTCTATTCCAGGTCAGCCTTCCCAAGGCATCGGTTGAGCTTTGTTTTGATCCCTGCTTTTCTATTTGAGCTCTACTATGAGGTCTTCCTGGTCTATGTTCAGTCTTAAGTACCTGAAGGGCACTGATTGTTCTTGTTGGATGCTTGATCAGTGTCAAGTGTAGACAATAGTTAGGTACCAACATTCACTTAGCACAGACTCCTCACTGTATCAAGGTTGTATTGCATTTTGAAGGCTATTAAAAAAAATTGACTTTATCTTATGCTCTCTTCCCACATCCCCCTTGGACTTACCAAATATATCAAATGTCCCACTCTCATCTTATATCTGATTTTGGTGACAGGCTGTCTTCACAGGAGCACATGCTGCCCGTTGAGGATCAGAAGATGAAACAATGGAGTTGTTTGACCTATGCTGGAGTTAGCAGGTAGTCAAATGAAGAAGATGCCATTTCTATTCAGTTTACTGGCACCTGCACAACCACTGGTACATGAGTTAATGCTGATGAAGGAGGAAGAGAGCTGTGAAGATGCCTGATGAACTTCTCATGACAGTCCTTATCTAAATGCCACAGAGGCATTTCTGCCACTTTGGCACCAGACTGGGGGCTGACATTCCTTTTGTTTCCCTTTCCAGTTATCTCTTGGACATGCTTTCTTCCTTGAGCTGAGGATAATCATATTAGGAACATGCTGTGCTTCTATGTTTAGATCTCTAATTAGTTTATTCAATAGGGTAAGTATAATTATCCTCATTTTGAACCACTGTAAGAAGATGAGACAAATTGCTGAACATCTCACCTCAAATCATTTAGACATATGCTTTTATATCTATGAAAATTCCCCATTGTTTGCTTTTAGTAATAACTTGTCACGCTTAGTTCCACACCCTGTGTCTCACATCTCACTGCCAAGCATTTATTTCCAAGTGAACTCCATACTAGACTTCTGCCCACATTACCCTGTGATGTGGGTCAGAGGCACAGCCTCACACAGCAGCAGCAGTGAAGGAATCTGCCTCACAGGGCACCTCACTCTCCCAAGGTAAGGAATAAAAACTTTAAAAATTTTCCTGTTTATTCTAAAAAAACCAGAACAGATGTATGTTGACATTTAATTTCTTCTAGTCAGCTATTTGTAAGCACACCACTTCTTAAAGGAAGTACAAAGTTATGTGTGTAGAGGTTCAGTAATTTAAAAAAAGATACTCTGTAGCTGATGAATCCCAACACAGTTTTCTGTTCAGTTACCATTCTTTGTTATAGCAGACTGAAAAGTTACACTCATAAACCAGAGTCATTCAGAAAGTTAGTATTTTTTAAACTCTATTTTATGTGATTTTTTTAAGGAAGGGAAAATTTAAAGGAATTTTGAAAAGGTCTTTGGCAATTGCATCTGCAGCAGCACATGTATTCTGTTCAGCACAATCATTACACTGGAGCATACAAAACCCCAGTTTTCATTTGTTGAGACTGACTTTTAAGAAGCTTTCTCACCATTGCATGCAATTTGGTCTGTGTGTCCTCTTTTGTGGCCATTATTACTTGCAGTGTGGACTATAAATGCAGGCTTCCTCATCTGATGCCAACTGGCATCTGTCACCACTCTCTCCTTATCTGCTACCTCTGCCAGTTCCCAGTGTGAAATGAGGCCACGCCACGCTGTCGTCAGGATTAGATCTAATGCACTGAGTTCTGTCTGCCCTGTTTATTTTTACCAACTTATTTAGATTTCCAGTCTGGGCATCTGATGTCCAGAAATGCTGGTGTTTTAATAAGCAGTAAATCCACACAGATGCAAAGCCTGACTATTTCCTCTTGCATTATTTTGTGTGTCCTTAGAGGGCATGCAGGAGATGCAAAATCCTACAGCACAGAAAGCCCTGAAAAAGTAGCTTCCATACCACTGCCATGTGTGTGTCCAGGTGCTAGAAAGACACAAGGAAGGACAATAGCTTGACTGTGACAAGAGGCACCTGGTGCCAGTTGAGCTAATGCTCTGCAGGTATTGACCAGATAATTGTTCTGCTACCATTTCCTAAACTAGCTGTATCTTTTTTAGAGATAAAATGGACAAGCAATAAATGGATTTAGAATTTCCTCCTCTAATATATAATGATGATTAGAAAAAAAAATAAATGATCCATTTATAACCCTGATCTGAAACTGGTGGAGTTAAACCCAAACTAGATCAGATACCAAAGCACAAAAGAGCAGGGACACAAACATGAGATGTGCAGTTTGGTTCTCATGTATGGAAGAACATAAGGGAACTCCACAAAAAGAGAAAGCACCCAGTAGCTTCAATGCCAATGCAGAAGTATGTTTAAACAGTCTTTCCTAAGGGGTCCAGCCCAGTCCATTTTTAGACAAAGCCAGTCTCTTACTAGATATCTCACATAGGAATACATTGCACTGTTGGACAGCATTTTTCTTCACAAGCTAAAGAGAGTTCTCATTTTCTTCCTTTCATTTTTTTTCTTATTACTACACAAAGTTTTTCAGCATCATGGGTGTTTACACCTTTTTTAATACTTATTTACCTGTTAAATCCCCCAATACCTTCTCTATCTTCCTTAAATTAGCCACCACAAGTCACTAGTCAAAAAGTAATAAAAACATCAGGCTTTCATTTAATAAAACAAGGTGAGCAAGGTTAAGACAAAAAATGGAAATTAAGCAAACCTCCAAAGCAAAAAGCTGCAGAACACTTCCAGGGTGTAATGGATATCAGTATTTTATGCATGTTCATAAAGCAATTAGATTAATGGAAGAAAAACACTTCAAGTGTGGTGAAAAAGATGTCATCTCTCAGCAAGTCAGTTAGTTGCAGATCACTGAAGGATGGGTGGTGAGCTGGGGAAGAATCACACATGCTTCCCAAGCACCTTGTCAGGGAAGACTAATGATCTAGATGGACCTCTGGCCTGGTTCGATACATCAGTGCTCACAGTTTTTTATTATCCCTTTGGGGTGGGTGGATTGCCTGCTTGATTGATGTAATTTATCTACTGTATCACACAGAAACTCTGCCAAGAAAACAAATTGAAATATATCCGTCATAATGTTGCTGGGACAGAGGTTGACAGTGCAGACCAGCACTTCTGGGCTGATAAAGGTACAGCCTGGGAAAGGCTTTCAGGGAGACAAGCTTCGGGTGTGGGGTAGAGGCACATTGGGTAAATGCACAGCAGCGCGAGTGCCACTCGGGTTTTGCTCCTCATTCACCTCCCGTGGCAGAGAACAGATCCCTCTCTGGCAGCTCAGTGGGGAGCAGCTGAATGAGGAGAACAAGCAGCACCGCCCTGAGGGGCCGAGCGAGCTCCAGCGGCTCCAGCCGGGGGCTGCGGGCGGTGCGGGGAGGCGGCGCTGGGCCGGGGCTGGGAGCAGAGCTGAGCTCAGCCCCGGCAGTGTCTGTGCTGGCAGGGTGCTCCGCTCACCGAAACACAGGGCAGTGCTCCTTCCGAGCAAAACATCAGCACCCTGCGGGGCAACAGCGCTTTAAGCTGCGGAAGAGTCAGGTTTTCCCTGTGAAGTTCGTCAGGAGGGGCTCCAGGACGTTGGTTGAGGTTTCACTAAATAAAACTTGCACTTTCAGGCCATTACAACCTCAGGATTGTAGTTTCTTATGCAGATTCCTCTTTCCTCACTTCACTTTCTGGTTCAATCAACAGCGATGGTTGGCTTCTAACGTTCAGCACAATGTGGTTGAGGGCAAGTGCCCGGAGCTTAGTGATGGTACTTGGATCAGAAGAAGGTGAAACAGTTGATGGAGACTCATGGACACAAACCAGATGGGTTTCAGATCTCGGTTTCCCTGTCACTTCAAAGAAAAATACGTTCATTTAGTCCAAGGAAATGAAATGCAATACTGGCATTAATATTTTTTAAATTTTTTCAGTGATTAAAGAAATCAGACTACTGAAGTTTCAAAAATAAACAACACTTGGCTGTTCCTATAAGCTTAAATAAGCAGTGATTTATTAGATATACTAAGCCCAAACACTTGATATATAGCACTCGGTACTGGGAGAAGCATTGTCTGACCGGTCACCCTTCATCTTGATTCATTACCACCCAGCAAAACAAACCTCTGCCACAAGGAACCATTGCAGCCTACAGTCCTGTCAGTTAGCTGTAGTCTCTGACTATATTTGTCCATAAACAGACTTAATAATCATAGTCCAAATAATTATTGAATTATTGTTGTTTCCCGGTTTCATTATTTCAGTTAATTTTTATCTTAATTATAGTTATTATTGTATTTATCTAGCTGTCTATCAACATAAAGAAGGAAGGATTCACAGGCCAATTACTGTTTTCTTGATCATTTCATCTATTTTGTGATTGCCTAACCTGGGCTAAGATGGTGACAAACATCTGTGTTCTTCCATTCAGTTCGGCTTAGTTCGCTTATTTGTGGAAGCAAGTTAAATATTGTCTCTATCAGTTCACTGCTCTGTTCCTATCAGTCTCAGTGTTCTGAGATTTTCTGTAATTCACTTCCAAGTTATAAAATATTTGGGCCAGGTACTCTGCTCTAAATTGATTTAAACCTGCTGAGGAAAGGTTTCAAAAGCTCATGAATAAAAAAGAACCTTGTTCATCTATTTGTTTTCACCTTATTAAACTAAAGCTAGATTGTATTATGTATTCAATTGCATTATAGTCATCTTAGTACATGTGTCTGGAGTAGTCAGCAATTCACAAGTATATGGTTATATGGATAGCTTCATGCCTGAGATACTTCCAGTGGTTTTGGGAGTTATTCCAGTATCAACATGCTCATGTGTGGTTGTGTGTGCAAGATCAGGGTCACAGCTTTCAGGGAAGTAATTTCTAAACAGGAACATGACATGCTATGCTTCACACTGTGACAGATCTTGTAGTAATACTCAAATCTTCAAGAAATATTCTCACAAGAGTGTGACTCAAACCGGCCTCAACTGTCAGCACACGTAAGGGATCAAATGCTCAGAAAAAGGAGGTTTCAAAGCAAGAAGCCAAAGCAGCATAACTATTCTTAGGTACTGCAGGGCAAAACCCAGCTGCCAGCTGGCTGACCTAAACGTGGTAATTGCCAATTAAAAGGAAAAATTAAGATGATGAAGAATGTTAGACTGAGGGCTCGTCAAGGAGTTCACATAACTTGTTTTTGGCTTTCACCAGCCTGATTTTGAGGGTTGGTGTTTCTACCCCAAGAGCACAGCTGTAATTTGTGGATTGTTATCTGTATTAAATATTTTTCATGGTAAAAACTACTGACAAAAAATATTTTCACAAAGCAGGACTTAAAACATTTAAAAGTTTATAGTCAATACTTTTATTTTTCTGCTTTTAATCCCAGCTTTAGAATTATTTACCAAACCTTGTATTCTGTATTTTTTGTGAATGTAACAGGTTTTCTACATTATGTTTACTTGATAACTTAATTTTTTTCTCTCTGAAGACAATAGGCTGCATTTCTCTCCTATGACAATAGGCTGCATTATGTGTTATTGTACTAGACAACTAGAAAATATTTTTAATTTAATCAGTGTAGCCATGTGATGTCACAAGCTCCTTATGACTAAGCAATACGTTGTTAATAAAGCCTTTGCTTATGGTCTATGATAAGCATGGAATTTCTCCTGCTATTTATTGTCTCTTTCCTACTGAATTTACCCCTTCATCACTCTCCTCATCTTCCTCCCACCAGGTGAAACAAGAACAACTCCTTTTACCTTTCCTTTTAGGTGTAGCTCCTCTACAATCCCGGCATCCTCCCCTCCATTTTGTCTGCATCCATCCTAACTGGTTTTGGTACTGCTCTTTGGTATAGAACAGTAGTTTTGGTCATATTTATTTCCCCCCACTTGAGGATGTTTGACCATCTTTTCTGGTGTTTTTTGACTGCCATCATGGCTAAAGTGTTATGCAGAATGGTGGTTCTGCCCAGTCAGGGGCTTCATCACATCTGTCACAGACAGCCAACACTCCTTGGCATCTCCTCCCACTTGTGATCTTCAAACTGCTGCCATTTATGCACTTGCTAGGCCAGTTCAGTACAAGGAACATTCTGGAAAAGATCTGATTGTTTACCAGCGCTCATCCCAGGACAATGGCATCTCAAAAACACTAACATATTTATAACATATTTTCATTTAAATAGAAATAACCACACTCCAGTGAAATTAACTCCCTGAATTCGAAACACATCCATTTCTGGCTTTTCCAGGGATTTGCTTCTGGTTTGAACCATCTTTTAGTGTCCACAGCTGTTCCTCCATGTCTCTGTATGCTTCTTTGAGCTATGTAAAGAATTGCTAACACTCAGTATGGTCTGCATATCCAGAATGATAATTCAATACCGCTTTCCCTCGTGATGAGTGATTACAGACCTTACGATGGGTTACAGGTTGTGTGAACCCTGGTTTCAGCTTTTCCCCTGAGGGATTGGGATTTTTTTCCAGGTAAGAGTCTCTCTCGATTTAAAGTGAACTCGAGCTGCAGCTGGTTCTTCAGCCACAGTGTTTCTAGCTTCACCCTCCACGCCCTGATCATCTTCTTTCATTAAACATTCAGGAATTCCGTATGGAATTAAGATAGCAGATGGGCATTCGGGTTCAGATGGGCAGGATCTCCCTCTGGAGGCCTCCAACAGCAACTGCTTCTCTCCCCTGGGTTCAGAGCCCCGAGGAAGAAGCGCTTTGGCAGAACCAAAATGCTGCTGAGTATCAGATCTCTCACCTCGGACAGGATGCACTTGTTTTCTGATTTGTCTTACACCACCAATCCTTCTGGCAAATGTAGCTGCAACTCGCAAGCAGTTTCGAAAGCTCTTGGAATGGCACCTCTCCCTGTTTCACCCCAAGGAAAGGGGGGCGAAGGGCTGAGGCGTTTCCATGCCCTGGCCGGGGCTCCCCCGGTGCTGCTCGGAGCGACCCGACCCAGCTCATCTGACAGGAGCTGCCTAAAACAGCCTGATAGAAATGAATCTCACAGAGATGATAAGGAACCAGAGGAAACACCAAACCAGCACATAATGACGCTTCTAATGCTAAGGTTTGAAAAGCATACAAGAAGGACAGCGTGAACTACTCAGGGCTTTAGGTATGTTCAGGGGTTAGTCCCACGTGTGTGGGACTTCAGTGCCATATTCCCATATCCGACCAGTTAAATCCCTTTTTCTGAAGTATACTTGGCATACAATGAAGTATTTCTGGGCATGGGAAGTAAGATATGCAGGCTACCAGTTTTTCTCAATGAAATATTCTGGATTTTATAAAAGTTTTACAATTGTGACACTAAAAATAATAAATGCACCTTTTTTCATTAACCGGAGTCATTTGTATCGAGAACTTAGAATGAACTTTTATTGTAGAGACCATGTTGGATTAAGTGAGTTTCACTTATTACCTTCCACTCTACTTGTACCTTTTTTCTTCACTTTCATGAGTCTTTTGCACTCATGTTGATCAGCCCTCCCAGTAATAAGCTGCTCTCCACTACACTTGTAAAGGATGCTACCAGACTGAAACCCAGCCAGAGCCAAAGGTTGTTTGAAAAGTTGTATTTCAATGTCAATACCTGTATATAAATAAAAGGTTTCCATTGAATTTCAGCCAGCTAAGCTGGTGAAAAATTCCTGACTAAAGAACTCGGACTGCAATCTCTTTGGAAATTCTGCTGGTTAGCAAATCAATTGCCACGTAATAAAAAAACATCCTGAGTAGATTTAAGACTGGAATTTGTTTCAGTAACAGTTAAAAGATATGTTTCAGATTTTAAAAGTATATCTAAGCTAAAAACAAACAAAAAGGAAACCCCTGATCTGAAGGGAAGATTGTGGTGCAAATCCATGCCTATCCATAAACGCAACAAGAATTGTATTTTGAATAATAACAATAACTCTCAGGTAGAAGCTGTTGGAAGTTAAAATGTTTGTCTGCTTTCTCAGTGACTCGGGAATCAAGAAAACGGAAAGGTAAGCAAAAATAATTCTGCTCCCGTGGTAGCTAAATGCAGAATTGACTTCCATCACTAAGAGGCGCTGCTGCATTAGGCCCATGGGCGACTCTTGCTCACGGTGAGGTGGAGCCAAGAGTAAATAAAAACCTGCACACATAGATTTGGAAGGTTTTTTTAATGCTGGAACATCTATCTATCTATCTATCTGTCTATCTATCTATCTATCTATCTATCTATCTATCTATCTATCTATCTATCTATCATCTATCTATCTTTATTGACCTCTGGATTAATATTATTCTTTCAATTAAAAAAATTCTTTCCACTTAAAAGATACACTTTACTGAGTAGCTGCTCTATCTTCTATCAGAAATATCCTGCATTTTTATTAAGCTGTGAAAGGTTTTGTGCTGTACTAGTGATATTGGAAACCATTCTGCAAGTTACGATGATGCAGACAGCAAATTCTTGGTGCCTGAGGTTGTGTAAGTCCTCAAGCTGGTAATGCACATTAAAAGGAATTTTAAATCTATAGAGCCAACTCCCCTTTCATCAGAGGATCTAAGAACAGGCTTAAACTGCTTCTTACTGTGATACACAGAGCATGTTAAGCAATATTTCACTCCTTCATTTGCAAAGATGAAGTTTCAGGAGGGGGCATAGCTAAGCTAGAAATACACACAAATATTGTAAAAATTGTTCATGCAGCTAAGGTAGCTGCTACCAACTGGTAGAACTTATTCTAATCTGACATGGAGTTTTTTCAGGAGAGTTCACAGCAGGCTGGATTTGGACTGGGATGGAACAGGGTAGGAATCTCAGAAAGGATTTGCAGTTGATGAGGGTGAATACACCTATAAAACAAAACCTTTACAAGACTACAATGATCACAGCTCCAGCATGCAGCTGGCCTAGAAAGCACAGGCTGGGCTTAGCAGGCTTGTCTTGGGTCTGTTCTTTACATCCTTGCTGTGGACACTGGAAATCCTCAAGATGATTAAAAAAAAAAAAAAAAAAGATTACAGGATGATTAGTGATCTGTATGAATCTTCCAAGATGGTTTTTAGGAAACAGAAAAGAAACACAAACAGTACTGCCCTCTTTGAAGAAATGCAGGGAAGAGTATCAGTACTGATTAAGAAAGAAACTATCACCTCAAAAGAGTGTTTGACATATAAAATATGACAACTTTAATTGATTTACATTTGTCACAATTGCTCTGTGAACCATTCTTCTCTTAAAAGCTAACAAGAGCTTTTATTCAAAAGAAGACACAAACCATTAAAAAGAAAAGGGAGATAAAACACATTTGCAAAGGCTCTTGCAGCTATAGGCTTTCACATTTTTTGCATTAGGAAAAAAACCAAAATTAACACAGAAAAAAGTAATAGTTACAACCACAGCAACGTTTACTGCTTCCCACCCCTTGAAGATTATTCAATAATTAAATTAGAGAAGGAATGCTTTTCTATTGTGATTGGTGATGGTGAAACTATAAACCAAAATACTTTTCAAAGAAATGAGTATAAGGGTATCATTTCAAACACAGCAAAGCTGCAAAAATGCAGCCTTGCCTCCCCTTACCCACCCTTGGTTTTAGCCCTTGAGCTGGTACTTGCCTGATCAAATCACAGGCCAGTTAAAAAGTCTAAGCTGACAGAAAACACTGATTACTGAAAAAAATACAAGTCAATGCATTTTTGCCAGTTCAGCTCCCTTAGCTCAGACACCAGGTGGTCAGATGAGCCCCAGTGCAAGGGACAGCATGGGAAGAGGTGGCCTGGGGGTGGGATCAAGTGTCCATTTGGGCAGCAGTTGCTGCCTCAGCTGATGTGGATCATCAAGTTGAAACTGATGACTTTCAGCCTTCTCTTTCCCATGTGTGAAATCCCATGTGATTTTTGAATAGCCTTCCTCTTGTGGCTGAAGTGTCTTTTAAGTTCCGTCTCTAAGATGTATCATAGAGTAGAATCATAGAATCATAAAATCATTAAGGCTGGAAAAGGACCTCGAGTCCAACCTTTGACCAAACACCACCATATGAATTAAACCATAGCACTAAGTGCCATGTCCAGGCATTTCTTCCACAATTCCAGGGATGGTGACTCAACCACCTCCCAGAGCAGCCCGCTCCAATGCTTAACCAGCCTTTCAGTAAAGAAACTCTTCCTGATGTCCAACCTGCAGACACTATCCTGGCACAGCTTCAGGCTGTGTCCCCTTGTCGTGTCACTCTTGCCTGGGAGAATAGACCAACCCCCACCTGGCTACACCGTCCCTTCAGGCGGTTGTAGAGAGTGATAAGGTCACCCCCAGCCTCCTCTTCTCCAGGACCCAAGATCCTCTTCAGACATTAACTATTATGATATCTTTTTGTCTTCAGTTGGAAAATCAGTGTTGTTTCCAACACAATTTCTGCTAATTAACTTTCAGAAAAAAAAAATCAGTTCCAAGAGAGAACTTAGAGAATTTAGATATATTCTTCCTTTTTCTTTTGCTCCAGCAGCATACCAGAAAAGGTCAAGGGACATTTTGGACTTCCAAGTTACTCTCTCCAGCTGCTCTTCAGACCTGTAAAGCAGATTACAAAGATGTGCTGCCAAGATGCTTGCTCCTTCTCCCACTGCCACTGCTGGCAGTGGTGTTGCATGGAGGGGGCCTGACCCAGCAGGCCATGCCCAGGTCCTCACCAAAGGCTCACTGTCCTCTGGCAAACTCTGCTTTCCAAAAGGACAGGTTGTGAAGGAGGCAAAGGGTATTATACCAGAGGTCAAGAAGACATAAGATATGACTCTAACACAGTAGTGATACAGCAGTGTGTGATAAGGAGCTGGAAAGCACTTCAGCACCTTCCATTCTCTGTAGGTGTCATGACAGGAAGGTAACATGAAGGGTGGTTTGTATCCTCTTAGCATTCACATCCCCTGCCTCCAATTACCCCTGTGAGAACAGAGATTTGTTTCCTTTTTTAAATTACACTATTCTTTTGGCATCAGATGCCTGAAGGTTACTAACATTATTCAATGTTGCGCAAAAGAAAAAAAGTCTTTTGTGCATTTAAGAGCAATGGTTCCACTGTGACAATTTGTAAGTAGGAGACAGTGGCAGACTCAAGATGCAAAATTCAGTTCATGCAGACGACAGCAAAACAGGAAAATGGGTCAGCCTCTTCTAGTAGAGGGGGATTTATAATTGTCAATATATAGAGTAGGAGCATAGTAAAAATATTCAGTGGAACTTAACCTTTTTAAAATTTCAACTGCACTTTAGTTATGAAAATACTAAGGGTCTGTGAAGGAATTTTTGCCTAATTTCCAGTATATCTTTGTGTAAATGTTTCTCACTGCAGCAAATCATCAAGACATTATCAGAGCAGACCGAATGTAAGACCTGTATTTCTGTCTTCAGCAATCATAATAAAGTTACATATCCCTTTAGAAGGGTAAGGGCATAATAGCAGGGATGGCATCAGAATCTGTTTTCATTTATCAGCATTAAAATTTTGATGGAAAATATTCCAAATAATAATTAATGGATTATGTGGTGATTGTATTTGTGTGAATACTTTGCTTTCCCTTGAGGTCTGTCTTTACCACATCCCAGTACAGCATTAGCAGTGTCTGTCTTTTGCTTTATAGTTCAAGCACAATCATTCTATCCATCTCCAGAGCCACAACAGAATTCATAAATGAACAACTCCATTGTTGGAATGCATTTCCACACCCGAGCAGGTGTTTCTATATAAGGGAAAGAGTTTTGGTTTACCTTTGAACATGTAAGGGTGTTAAACTAGAACTTCCCATGGCCTTCTCTTTGTAACTGGCCCAGTGCCAGCACAGGAGCACTGATTGGGCTTTGTACCTCAAAGCCTGTTGCAAATTTCATTGGGCAGGTGCCAGGTGGCCCACCTGGACCATGGAGTACTCAAGGCACTGCACAGAGGAGGTCGGTTGCATTTTTGGACTGCCTTAGGCAGTGTCAGTGTTCTCTGCACTGTGTTTGACACATGTTTCTTTGTTTGATGATGTTTATTATTTTTGTCATTTGTAAAACTTTTTGTTTTACAAAGCATGTCCAGAGAAGTTGTCTTGCTATTATTAAGCCACCCTGAGAAGTTGCGGGCCAAACCTCACACTTGATAAATCTTCATGTATTTATTCCATTCTGGTCACATGCAATAGTTTACCGCTCCATGTAAAGCAAAAGTGCCTTCTGCCATAATTCAACACTCTCTCTGTGCTGCAAACATCATAATAAATCAATCAACATGCTGAAATTTTTCAAATTAGTAAAATCCTTGTATCTCAAACTCTTATAAATAGTTCTTTAATTTCAAAGCCCATAAACAAGGTTAAATAAGAAACAATCTAAAGGAATAGTAAAGGGATGAAAAATACGATTTCTTTGATAATATAGTGACCATGTTGTATTCCATAACAACACAACAGCAAGGCAATGACTATATGTCAACCACTGAGCAAACCCCACAGCATGTCTCCTTCCCCTTCCCATGGTGTAATATTTGCAATAATTGTCTTGCTGCATGTTGCAACTTCTACTTAACTTCCACTGTTCTTTTTTTTTGTTGTTGTTTTTGTTTGTTTTGTTTTGTTTTGTTTTTTGTTTTTTGGTTTTTTCTTATTCTGTAAGGATCTAAAACACATAAACTCTTCTGCTTGTCCCCAGCTTTAAAAAAACTCATCAGCTGATGAGTAGCACAGAAATATTGTGGATACTCTGGGCTGATGTTCATAATGCTTATAATTTTTTCCTATAGCAATTGTAATCAGAAACTAACCTTTTACTAAAATGATATCTAAGATTCCTCCTCTATCTTGCCCAGAACTGGGCATGATGAAGATAAGCAATGGTTCTAAGTCCTGTGATAAAATAAGTAAAATTATCTCAGCACGCAATTGTAGCATATTAGGAGTATCTTATGCATGAAGGTGGAAAAATATAGTACATGAGGTAAAAGTAGATCAACACACAGAATGGTAGTCACTTCAAGACTAAACAATTTTTGGGTCCTGGGAATTCTTGTCAATATGGATTCATCCGCACAAGAAATTATGTCACATTCCTTTTTCCCAATTAAACAGAATGCAGTCTTATTATCGGATTGTTTTTCTGGCAAAGACACTGTGTTTTCCTCTTGTGCTTCTAAAATAGAGATGCAGATTCTAAACAGCTGGACATTCAACAGAAATGATCTCACTCTTTAAATCTGAAGCGTCAAAACAAGACAGAAATAACCTTTGAGTGCAATGAATATTTTTTCAAGACTAAGGCCCCACGCAGGAAATGGGACACTCAATTGTTCTTCAGATCTTTGCTATGTGTCTGTCAGAAGAAATCTAAACCGACTTTTGGAAAGGAAGAATGAAGTGGACTGAGAACTTTCTTGTGGCTGTACAATAATTAAAGTTATTGTTGCCAGGCTAATTTATAATCACTGAAATCCTCTGCTTTTCCCTTTGACTTCATGAGGAATTTAACTGCAGGATGGAGTAAGTTTTTCCAGTAGCCTGGGTAATCCCTGGTTTTCCCACCCATCACTAAAACCA
>VZUA01001689.1:11415-25590 GCA_013401035.1 Horornis vulcanius | reverse complement strand
AATAAAATCCTTAACAAAGAGTACTTTGATGCAGCCAAAATATTTTTTCTCAATTTAATTTTGGCAAAACTTGCCGAATTTAGGGTTTCTGTTCCAAGAGAACAAAAACCCACAGCAAAAATATCTCCGAAANTATACAGCCTATGATTAAAACTGCCCTGGTGGCAAATGACAGCATCCCAGTACATACGTTCTACACAGAGAGGAAATGCCACACTTCCTCTCCTTCCAGAAATTCTCAGTTAATATTTTATAAAAGATTATTGGTCTCATCCTTAAACATCTGAACTGGACCAGGCAGAAGGTTTCATACCATGCCATTAAACAAAATAGTAGAGGCTCACATAAATAAAAAAAGAGAAGGGACTTGGGTGGTCTTTAAATCACTCTTACATAGGGGCGCTTTGCCCTGAGTTGATGTTCCAAGTACTCATTGGGGAGATCCTGTGCCACCCTCACCCCCTTCCACCTCTGCCAGGTTTTGCAAGTGAATTATAGTTGCTCAAAGGCCCTGAAGGAGAGGACATGCCCCTTTCAGTACAACTGCTTTTTTAGACCTGGAGAGACTGAATAAAGGGGACAATTTTTTTTCCTGTCAAAGGCTGGCGTAAGAGGGAATCTTTGCATTTTCACCCCTGAGCCAGTGTTCACTCCTCATACTTTTCAACCATAAAAGCTGTATTTTTGCCTTTGATGATATGCTCCAGGAAGTATTTGTGGTGAATACCAAAGCACAGACAGCTTTCACACTTCCAGTCTAAGGTGATGCACAAACCTTATTCAGCTCTCCCTGTAAAAGCCACCAAACAGGTGTGTCTTCAGAGCAAAGAGCAGCAGCGCTGGATTAAACCATGCTGGGCTTCAAGCTTAAAAGGCAAGCGGTGAAACTCATAACCCTCAGAGACCCAGCAGTTCCTGGATGTCTGGATCATCTCCACCTCAAGCAGGACGAGAAAAAAAAAAAAACGTTTTCATTGCTTCTGTTGGCTTAGCAACATCTCCATAGCAAAACACAAAGCAGACACTCATTTGATACTGGAATGCCCCATAGATAGGAAATATGAATCTTGGTGCTGCCTCTTCCTTGCAGCTGCATGCAAGTTGGCCAGCACTGCAGCAGGGCAGGAGCTGCAAGGGACAAAAGAGTCACCCAGGAGATATGAGAGAAGTTTGATGGAAAAAAAATTCATCCTCTTTAGCCTGTATTTAAGAGTAGGACTGAGGACTATATGTCCTGGTCATCTTTCTGTTATTGGTTTCTTGTATGCTGGCACATTTCAAATACCTATTTTGTGTGGGGAGAAAAGGCCAACTGTCTCATACATGTTTTAAACAACTTTTCTTTATTGCAAAACTGTATGAAACCAGTTTCTTCCTTCAGTTCATCATAATTTCCAGAGCTGCTGATGAATAGCATTTACTGGGACCTCTGAATTCTAAGGTCAGCCTTATTATTTTGTCATTTTGAAACTGTGCCTATTCCTAGAGCATAAATAATTATTGCCTGTCATTAAGAGTTAGTACTGAAATTGTTATTGCCTGCAATAGTAGTAATAATAGAAAAAAACAGTTATAAGTCCCACTTCAGTATGACTGAAGCAAATAAAATATAGGAGCATGTTATATACTCAAATTCAAGAAACAAATACTTCATTGATTATTTCATAGAATATCACATCCACTAAGGTAAATAAGTTTAAATCAAGCATATGATTTCCATAAAAAGAAAAAAAAGTTCCAGGTGCAACTCTGCAGAGGTGTTGAAGACTTTCACAGTTTTGCACAAGTTGTGAACAGATGTATTTCCAGCTGTAGGTTTTGGATTTTTAGAGGAAGTTCCCTTCTAGCAGATGGCAGCTTTCTTTTCTCTTCATCAAGCTGTTTACTGAGTCTGGTTTTAATGAATTTAGTTAGAACTGATTTATGCAGTCGTGAGGGGTGTAATTCTGACTTTGCTGGTGATGTCCATCACCACAGGATTTGGCTTATTGGATACCATTTCACATCCGCAGCTCACAGACCTCGGTGGGGAACGGTTTCACCTGGCAGCTATGCATAAGCACATCTGTGGATATTCAGTGGTTTAGTTCTGCTTAAAAATACACAAAAATTGACATTTCACCTCTGCATAAGGACATGAGATTTATGTGATAGTCTGGCTGTTCTGTCAGTCAGTATTTCTCTAATGGGGTTGAGCCCAACAGCTAATTTCAGCCAAAAATCTAAAACACACTTAGTTTCCTGCAGTCTCTGTGGGTTTTTTTGGTCAAGTAGAGAGATCTAAGTCGGTGTCCCAGTGAGGAAGCAGGAGGCTGCAGCTGCCAGAGGCTCCATGGGGTAGGAAGGAGGTGACTCTGCAGCACCCTCAGCTCACCAGGCTGCTCCTTGCTGGGCAAGGCTATCAGGAAAACATGACAAGGGTTCAGGTTACTGCTCTGAGGACTTCTTTTCAGCTGAGTTTGTATGTCCTAGGACCCATGTGTTTGCTCCTGACCAGTCCCATGTGATTTTTTTTTTTTTTCTGTAGCACCAGACTTCATCAATCTGTTCTCTAATTCTCTTTTTTGGAAAATTGAGCAGAGGTACTTCAGAGGGATATTGCAAGATTTAATTAACTTCTACAAACAGAGAGAATAATGAATAGGTGATAAAGACTGTAAATGGAGGTTCGATACTAAAGTGTAGTATTGATTTAAAGACATCTATCGTTCCAAATCTCAACATCAGAGCATCAAGGCTACTTTAAAATACAACAAACAGAGGCAACCCTTTGATTTCCCTAAGGCCAAATGTATTGTTTCATGTAAAAGGGAGAAGAAAAAAAGAAAAAAAAAAAAAGGAAGGGGGGAGATAAAATGACCTCCCCAGACCCTGGACTCCTAAAACCCAGTCTACATTCTTATTGATTTTTCAGAGTGCCCTTCTACAAAGGAGTGTGTCCTGCTCTGTAGATTTGGTTTTTTTCTACCTTTGATGCAGAAGCATAGGGCTGAGTGGTAAAGCTAAAATGGCTCTTTCACCATCTCTAAAAGGTTCCATATTTTGGGCCACACCAGATCTTTCTTCCAGAAAAATAACCTTAACAGAATGATACACATTTCAAAAGAAAAGCACATTAAGTCCCTATGTGACATTATTGTTGTGCTTCTACATCCAGTGTGTCAACAGGATGCTTTTCTGTTTTTTCCTTTGTGTTGTAATAATGCTCCGCTGATGAAGGTGCAACATGAAAGGCTGCTCTTTACAGGATTTGAGTGTAGTACTGTGTGGAACAAAGTCCCAGTAAAGCAAATACTATTTCCAAGCAGAGCCATTGAAGAAAGACTACGATCACTTTTAGAAAGCCTGTATTCCTCCATATCTCAGGTAATTAGGCACTGCACACGTGCTTTGTCTTCTGGACATAGGCAGTGTGGATTTGAATTTAGAATTTAGCTCTCTACTTTTGCCTACAACAGACAGTATTAAAAACAGGTTAAAATAACAGCAATAGAATTGAAAAGGATGTTGCAGAGAGTTTTATGTACATATTCTATTTTCATTATCTTTTTTGTGTTCCTGTGCTAGGTGAAGAATTTGAAATTGAGTTGCAAGTTCCTAAGCCTGAGTCCTATTTTGTTTTTGTTCCACTTGAGGCAAAGTGCTGAGTTTTAAAGAAGTGAGGAGGATAACACATGAAATTTAAAGCCATAGTTTTTGTTCACTGATTATTTCTCCTGCTGTGATACTTTTTGATGCTGATTTAACTAAGTTAACTTAGTTTGTAGCTCCCCTTGTTCTTGCTTTATTAATTTATTAATATTCCACTCCTAATTAAGCAGTGACATTTCTTATTGAAAGGTCATTTTGAAAGGCCGGGATGAGAAAATATTATAATCAATAATGCTTTTTGCCAAACATCTCTGGGCAGATTGTGAAATCTTTGACTTTGTTTATTTTCTGCAGGTATCTTCCTGCAGAAACAGCTTTCTGTAAGTGGCAGATGCTTTTGTCACACATGCAGGGGGATTTCTTGCCCTGATGTTTCAGGTCAGGGGATTCAGCAGCACTTTGGTTAAAATTGTCAAAAAGGACAAAAAAACCATTGAGAAAATATTCACTTTGACAGCAAACCAATGAACTGATAACCCATTCCTAGTTTAGAAAAATTTAAACTTTCAAACACCAATTTCAGCCTGGTGACATCAAGAAGACAGTTTTCCAAATCACTGGAGAGAGACTGACCCACTCAGAGAGGCAACCAAATCACCAGGTGCTGTCCTGAGCCACCTCCAGAGGACTCTGGGGGAGGGACCAGGCTGCTGTCCCTCAATGCAGTCAGCAGATACTCACACTGGGACTTTGCTGTTTATCACGTTTGCTTTGCAGCCCAGTGCCCTTGGCCAAGGCAGTTCATTAAGGTGTCTGTAATACGCAGAAGAAAGCTTAAGTGGAAAATGGTATCTGCCATGGGAGCCCTAATTTAGAGCATCCATACCCTGACAGGATGCAGCTGGCCCCAAAGGAAGCATGGTGGAGCACCAGGGCGGTCTCAGCCCAGGGAGCAGGGCAGAGCCCATCCCAATGCCAGGCCCCCTCATTAGTGCTCTTGCCACCAAATAGTGCCTGAGGGTTCCTGGGCTGGCCCAGGCCATATGAGGACAGCAGTGCCCGGATGGGGACAATCTGTGGTGCTGCTGAGCCTCCAGCTTCACAAGCCAAATTTCTGCTCATGAAAGACAGGTTTTCAAAAGGAAATGTAGCCCCATGATGCAACAGCTACAAGTTCAGAGTGGTTACAGGGCCATGACTGGAGAGTGGGATGTCTTCTCAGGTGACATCACCTTCTCTTTGAGTCCAGTGTGCCTCTTGTTGCATGTGGGGAGAAGGGTGACTTGTGTGGTTACAGATCCACACTTGGTTACCACCACAGCAGCAAGCAGGGCACAGGGCTTTGGCAAAGCACTGGGCTGCACAGCTGGGCCTTTCCCTGTTGAGAGGTTGAAATGATGGGTGGAGGAGGGTGTGCTGCTCTTCTGAAAGCCTGTTCTCACAACTGTGCAGTGCAAATGCAGGTAGGCGCTTCCTTAGGCTGCCTAACCAAGCTTAATGGGAAATGGCCCATGTAGAGTGTCCAGCCGTGCCCACCTGTCCAACACAAATTCCCACCCGGGATCATTGCTGATGGACAGCACAAGAAATGGTCTGTCTTCACATAGGTTAAACATTTTGTGAGTGTATCCTGTGTGATTTTTACTTGAGGGATGAAATTATGCTTCCACAATTTCCTTTGTTTTGAATTTATCTACAAGGTGTCTTGGGTTGAATGAGCTGGTAAAGATTACGTCGTTGTTGGCCTAAGTAAAGCATCAAAATAGCAAGAAATCCAACTATATCACCACTACTATTTAAGGTTTTCAGATCAGCTAGTTTGGACCTATTTCTGTGCATCAATTTTTGAAGTACCGCAAGAGACGGGGGTTTTGCTGTGATATGTTCCTTACTTGGGTGCTGAGAGTACTCAGCTTCTGAGCAGCTCCACAACACATGCCTGCAATGACAGAGTGACTGAGATCTCAGGCTTTGCTACCTAAAATAGTTTCATAATATCTCTTGTAAATGGTTTCATCTGAAAAGTGTATTGGCATTGTGAAGAGAAAGAAGAAAATGTCAATACTTTCAATAAAATAGTGATTGGCTGAAAAATGCATCTTTAGGATCAAGATTTGATAACATGGCGACTTGGATTATCCTCAGTGTCTCAATATTCTGCTAAATGGCTTTGGTATGAAATCATCAGCATTAGTTTTGTTTAGCTTGAACTCAGCTCACCTTTGAAATTATGATTTCCCTTTCTCTCTATTAATCTCAACCACAAAAAGTATTTTTCTCACTGCTATTACACAATAAAGTTATCTCTACACATAAAAAAAATTAGTTACTATTTCTATTTGGAATTTTTCTTTACTACTGATTGTTTGAGTGGTGGTTTATTGGAAGTTTTGCATATTGTATGTTTTATATAGCACTTCCAGAAAGTGCTGTTCAGTGATATGTCATAAACACTGCTAGCATCAGCAAAATATAATAAATTAATTTGAGCAAGATTAGTCTGACTTGCTCTGGGACTGGTACATTCTGTTTCATCTTAAATGAAGTAAAGTGATTAATTTTGTGTCGTTTTCATTTTTGCATTAACATTCTCTTCTGTGAAGTGTAATTGGCTTCTTGTTGTTTGCAATATTGTAGTCATTTAAACTAGGGCAGCTCTCTATTGGGAAAGACACAGGACCCTCCTGGAGAACTTGCTATACAGATCAGACAGTCAGAAATAGAGGACACTGGAGTGGTCTGATTTGCCTAAGGTCATACAAGCCATCAGCCGAGTGAGAATCAGAATCCAGATTGCCAGATCCTTATTCCAGTACTGTATCCAGTGACCATGCTGCCTCTTAATATGTCAATGTTCTTATTGTTCTTCCTTTGTAGTTCGGGATCGGGTACGATCTAAAATGGAGAGAGATATTTTGGCAGAAGTGAACCATCCTTTCATAGTCAAGCTTCATTATGGTAACTCTAATAAAATATAATTTGTGTTTGTTCTTAAATTGGTTGGGGAATTGTGACTAAATGTGTTATACTTCCATGCAGATGCCCCATGCCTACCTATGACTCTGTTTCTAACCAAGTCATAAATGTGTCAAATGTGTCAAATGTGTGAAATTCGTCATTTAAGCTAAAGGAGAAATTCAGTATTTGTAAGTTTTAGCCATTCCTCCATCAAAATAAATTCATCATAAAGTCTGATGTGGTAGGTAGTGCTGGTAGTGTAGCTGGTGAATTTATGTCTGCCAACACCTTACCTGCTGTCAGGTATCATTTAGAAAGACTGAGAATTTAAATAAAAGCTGGTTTTAATAATCAGTACCAGTCTAAATTTGTGTAGGTGTCTATACGAATGTGGTGTCTTGCTGGGGCTGCCTCCTGCCACACCAGCCCCATTCTTACTGTAGCAGGCATTCTGAGGACATTTGGGTGGTGTGGAGTCTCCTCTCACACAAACATGGGAGCTTCTCTCTATGTCTCACTTTTGGTGACTCCTGATACCTTGTGGAGTGGGAAGCACTGATAGTTCACAGCTGCTTAGCATGGAAATGAATATGTTTGTAATGCACTGTTGTCTCTCAGATGACACTATTTTTTCCCATAGCCTAATCTCAGTTGCTAATCCCATACAGAAATATTTTTTTTTGGTTCTCAAAGTTTTGAAATGACGGTGAAGCAATGGCATGAATGATACACTGCTAGTCAACAGAACTTACTTTTTGGGGACTTTATCTTGATTCAAACTTCCAACATCTTCATCCTTTTCTAATGCAGCATTTCAAACAGAGGGAAAGTTGTATCTAATACTAGATTTCCTGCGGGGAGGGGACCTTTTCACCAGACTCTCCAAAGAGGTAAGCTGATTGATCTTTAACTCAGAAATTAAAGACTGTCTTGGATTTTCAGAGGTCAGATTGAGTTTGTGGGAATGAAAAATGGCCTTGGGAATAGTTGTGTATATATATGTAATAGAGTTATCTCATTTTGCATGGTTAAGTGGGTTCTTAATAATTGTATTTGAATTATGTCAGAGCTAATGGAGCACATACCATGTAGGCATCACTGCCAGAGAAAACTGCACTGCTGCTAAGCCATTCCCGTTGCAAAATAGCCCCAGACTCGATGCTTTCAGAGTAAGTCTTGGATGTGATGAGACACAGTCTGAGAAATCAATCCCCAATACATTTTGGCTTCAGGATGAGTACAGAACCAGTGGGAAAACACACACCCTGCCAGCAAAGGGAAGAGATGGCCATGGGTCAGGGCCAGCCCCTGTAACTGCTGGGAGCAGGCCAAGAGCCACACACCAGCCCAAACATGGGACATTGACTATCATGGCCTCACCTGCCCTCCTTCTGCCAGCCAGGAGCAGCTGCTGCTTCCATACCTTCCCCAGGCTCTCATCCCTCCCCTTTCCTCGGCATGCCATGCCCCTGGAGAGGGACGGCTTCAGGCAGGGAACATCCCAAACCTGAGTCTCTCTGACGCTCATACAGAGCAGCCACAGTAGGTTTTCTAGGTTCATTTAGCTCTTTCCTGTGTCTTCTCCAAATCTCTGTGAGCCAGCACCCCTAAAGAGGCCCCTGCTGGAGTGCAGGAGGCTCCAGTGAGGCAGGATGGCCACCCTGCAGTTGTCTGTGCATGGTATTCTCTGTCACCAACACGATGTCCCCAACCCTTGGTACTTCTCAGGGTGTGGGGACAGGGGTGTGGACAAACACTTACCGCAGAGTCTTTAAAGACTCTGGAAACTCAGGAAACTTTCAAATGCCAACTTGAGGGGGAAGTTCTGTTGCTCTTCTTAGGTTTGGGGAGCTACTGACGGACTGAAAAAGCTGTGAATACCATATTTTCAGTCAAAACTTCCCTAGCTTTCTCCCCCCTCCCCTCGTGCAATTCCTGATTCAGTGATGTGCTGCAGGATTCTGTGTGCACTGCAGCTTGGGACTCCAAGTGTTTGCTTTTAAGACTTGTTTGCTAATGCAAGAAGACATTGGTAACAAGTTAATTACACTGCTTAGTAGTGATCCTTGTATAAATATTCAGTCCCTGGTGGCAGTTATTTTTAATATGAGGAAAATAATTTTAAAATTTTAAATTTAAAATGTCCTTCTGCTATTGTCATGAGACCAAGCTTTATTAGGGAGGCAGCGCTGCAGTCTCAGCAAGGGCCTCTCTGGTTTCATGGAAGAAGACAGAAAATGTGGCTCTTGCCTAAGAGGGTAGGTCCCTGTTCTGCCCAGCCAGGGATCTCAGAAGTGGAAGATAACAGCTCAGACTTTATACTTCTTTAAAGCTTCATGTTTTCCCCAAAGCTTTTCTAGAGCAATTCACCACCTCCTGTGCTGTATATCATCGTTAATGACTCATTATGCTGACAGTAAAAACATACTTCTCTTTTATTCAGTGTTTGCAGCTCACCTTGCCTGCCTGTACTTCACAGATGTTCAGGGGGAAGGCATTGCCAGGGAAGAAGTTCTGGGAAAACTTGAACTGTTTGCAGTTTGTTATTATAAATTTGGTTGAAAGGCATTGATTTCAGTGGACTTTCAGTCAGATCCCATATACATATATTGGATGCATGCGGAGCTTGCCTATTTCTTGCTCTTTTTGAGATATCTAACTTTACCTAGGTGTATATGTAGAGATTTTTTTCCTCAATTCTGTTAATTTCTTGCCTACATTATTTATTTTAAATCTTATAAATAATTTAAATTTCTTTTAAAATTAATGTAATTTTTACATTCAGTGCAATTAAATTTGAGAGCTTTTGCTTGTGTATTTATTATTTTCCTTGTGTCTTTATTTCTAGCCTTTGCAGTAAAATTCTTAATTCTTAATTAAATTATGTGACATCTGTTCTCCTAATCATCTCTTTTTCTCTCAGCTGTCTGGAACTTCTCAAAGCACTCAGATATTTTGGTTACCCTTTTTGAGAGAAGAGAGTTAATTTTAAAATTAAGTTCTGCAACTTCTACTGTAGAATTTACATTTACATATGACAAGTAAATTTGTATTGAGCTGACTCATTTTTCTTCTGTCATGCATAATCACACTTGTGTATCCAATATATCAGCTTCTTTTTCTGCATTATTATCTCTGTGCATATTGGAATTTCGTTAAAGAGAACATCTGAGATATAATGGAAGTTGAACCAAAGGGGTTTCCTGCCATCTGAGTTTTTGAGAGCTTACTGGTTTTTTGATTACAGAAGTTTCTCCTCACCTAAACCACAGCCTTCGGTGTTAGCAGTCTCCATATCAGCTACAGAAAACGCTGTCTTCAGCTGGCACCTCATCAGGCCCTGGGTGTTAGACAGCACATCCCTGCTTAGGGCATCTGCACTGATACTCCTTGAACCTCCAAGGCATGAGGTTTTAAATCCATCTCTGATTCTCTTCATGCTGTGTATTCTGTTCAGACTTGGAAGTATTCCACTTCCCCACAAGGTTTCCCATGCTATTTCATGGGAATTTGATAAGCGAATGCCAAGATTGTAGCAAGTTAAGGGATATGAAAGCAATATGGGCTGCACTGAATTTTAGTTTTGCTGTTCATTTCCAAAGGCTAAGGAGTTATAATTTATTCCTAATATTGTGACATAATATCATCTAAACTGATCAAACAGATGAATGAGAGCAGCATTTTTTAAGGAGCAGAGGTACTCAACAGATCAAGTTTTGTTTTATAGGGAGAATCTGGTAAGAATTGTTAATGTCAGTTCAAACAAATTATGGAAAATTGAACCTGGTATGGTGGTCCTTCCAGCATTCCCAGGTTAGACAATTCCTTCTCCGCGTCTGTTTAAAGCAAGCCAGCCCACCAGTGTCCAATAAATAGATGTGGTCTTCTCTTCCTTCTCTCTAGGTGATGTTTACAGAAGAGGATGTCAAGTTCTACTTAGCTGAGCTGGCCTTGGCGTTAGACCACCTCCATGGTCTTGGAATTATTTACAGGGATCTAAAACCAGAAAAGTAAGTTAATAAGGAAAAGTGAACAGAAATATAAATACTTGAACTTTTAGGTTGCTTCTGTTCCTTGTCACGGTACTAAATGAGAAGGTGCCAGGGCTCTGCCTCCCTTCTTGTTTGTGAGACTCGACAAGAGACCATCACTAACAGCAGAAGAGTTTTTCTTTCATATCATCTTAGCATGAAGCCAAATGTTTTGACTGTGCTCCAGTATGGTTGTACCTCTGTGTGCTTGGCCTTCAGTTTTGTGAATGATTTCAGTAAAGAATTCAGATCCCTGTGCTTTTAAATTCAGTGACACTGTTCTCTGTTTGCAGCATTTAATCTGGCCTTCCTCCTGATGCAGTGTAAACCACTCAAAGCAGCTCCACTTCCAGCTCATACAGAATATGGCATGGCACTGTTCAGTTTTAGTGTAGCCATTACCCAAAGTAAATGAGCATGTCTGAGAGCTTGTGTGCCTATTAACTCATGACAGAAATTATAATCAGGACTTTTAAAACACTTGCATTAACAGTGCAAAATATTTTCCAAAATATTTGCTCTCATTTATATTTACAGTTATTTTTCACTAATAATGTGGTCTTAATTTTCCTTTCTCTTTTTTATTTGCAATACATCAGTAGAGCAAATGACATCCTAAGTGCTGTCACTGGGAGTGATGTGATACTGTTTTTATTCTATGCCCTTTGCTTGGTGCTTTGCTGGATTCTGCTGTGACAACTCAAATCAGGCTGCAGCATTCCAAAGTTCCTTTTTAATGTAATGGTCACCAGCATTTATAAAAGCTAGCCACTGAGGGCAGTCTGTTTGGCAGTTGCTTACACTTTCAAAGTCTAGTAGCACAGCAGCATTTTCCTTTTGTGACATCAAACTGAAAAATATGCAGCTCTTTCTTTAAAATAGAGTGTTAATGCTTTCACTCTCATGGGCAAAACATGAGACCAAAAGTGATGAACGGTGGACTTTGTAGGTGAGAAGTTGAAGGGGAGGAGACTGTTTATCTCCATTGCAGTTCTATGTGATTTAAATTTTAGATTCAACTTTATGTTTTGGTTAGAAAAGTAGCAGTAGTAGTACTGGGTGAATTCAACAGATGTACATAGCAAGAAATCCCAGTCTTTTGGGCTAGAAGACTTTTTGCAGTTGACCAAATTTTCCAGTCTTGGCTGTTTATGCAACCAAAACTGGAAGCCAGAGTCTTTAGCAAATGTGGGAAGTCATCCTACAAATTAAACAGCTGGAGGGAGAACAGTGTTGGTTTGTTCCTGATATGAAATGCAGGTAGGCANGCAGCTCCTCGATTTCAGTGTCATTCTGAATTGCTGTTTAATCCATTCAGCATCAACAAATATATACACAATAAAATAACTCCAATTATAGCTTTTCTGTTTTAAACTTTGATTCTAGTGAGCATTGATACGAATCATGCGGTGCTTTTCTCTCTGATGTTAGATGAGGCTGATTTTTGAGATAACACAATACATGAATCTGCTATTAGAAGGTATCTAGACATGAGCTTGTATATTCAGATATGCTACAATGCCATTACCTTTTTAGCCATATGCTGTAAATTTTTGCTTTAGAAGAAGTTAGAAACCAAGGAGAAAATTTAGTGTATGTCAGAACTGTTCATTGTATTTGAGACCCTGAGAACAGGATTTTTCTGAGTTCTCAGCAGGAAATGTCACTTTGCATCTCAAAAAAAATCTCTCAATGACTCCAGTTGCAATTAAGAGCATTTTATATTACTGCAGACCAAGCTGCAATGCTTCAAATCAGGGATCAGTGAATCAAGAAATTGGAGCTCATCTAATGAAGGAAGGTGTCACTGATTTCTCTTTGTCACATAGAGGCATATTGAAAAGGTACAGATGGAATCCAGTTTTCTCTGTACTTTTGTCTGAGCTGAGACCAACCATCCCCTTCACTGTACTGCTCTGCTAAAATCCCTCCCTGAGTGTTACCAGTCTGCCAACTGAGACAGGATTTCTCTGGAAGAAAATAAAAAGTATCATCACGTAACTGAAGACCTTTACACAGAGAGATCACTGTGTAAAGTTAAGGTGGCAGCCCTCACTCTTGCATTTTCTAACTTTTGTATATATGCTTTATGGTCCTTGATATACAGTTAAATGGATTAACTCTAATACAGTTTATTTTGGATGCAATTGACATAGTATAAAATTAGTTTACATGAATATAACTGTTGCATAGGAAAGGAAATTACCCAGAAGTTCATACTTCGAGATAAAGCAAGGCCTCTGAAAACCATATCCTCTAAAAATAGCTCTGAAAGTGCAAAGCCTATGTGTTGTCACACCTAGGAGAGAAGAGCATGACAGCCTATGATTTTTCTGGAACTTAGGTTTGCATTAAAGAAATAGATACAGCAGAATAAAACAATTACTCTCAGGGGAAATAAAAAAAAAAAAGAGAAAGCTAAATTTTTGAGTTACATCTGGGAAAGAATATCTTTCTAAATAAGATGATAAAAGAAATTTAGGAGCATCCCAGGATGTTCTCATCCTCCCCTTGCCCCCTGGCAGCATCAAGACCATAACAGGTGTGTTGCTAACATAGGCTTAAAACAGTTGGTGGAGACTCCATGCTTTACACAGGAGGCCTCTTGGCAGTGCTCCAGCAGTTGTTCATCTAAAATGTTGCTCTTAATATCTAGTTTGAAATGTCTTCACTGCCACAGCAGGCCAATGTTCCTTGGCCAGTCCTCCTAGAAGCCCCAACCTGCTTGTTCTGCTCTCAGCAGCAGCCTCGTGGGGATTGTGAGAACATCCTTTTCCTTAAGCCCTCTTCTGTACCCTAAAGGATCCAGGTACTGAACTCTTCTTCACTAGTCAGTCTTTGCAGTGGTTCAGTCATTCTCATTGCTCCCCTTTGGCTTCCCTTGATGCCTCTCTCCTTTGAGGTGCAACGTGCAGAATCACACACACGCATCTTCAGCAGAGGCATAACCAGCATGATTACAGCACAAGAGTTGCTCTGTCAGATCTGCAGAAGTGGAGATTAATTAATTAATTAGTAATTTCCTACTTCTCTCTCTGTCTCTCTCCCTCTCTCCCCTTTATGAAAGATAGGCACTGCATTAAACCTTTCATTGTTCAATGCTTTTGCTGTTCTCCAGAAACTCCCAAAAGTAACTGCTGATAGTTTTGGGTTTGCTTGTCAGCTCTGTAAGTATGCTAAAATAAAGCTCGTTGTAATTTTTTATGTTAAAAAAAAAAAAAAAGAAAACAGCACCATTCAAACCACTTGGAAGAACCCTCAGTANTTAAAATTTAAGGTTCAGCTTTGTTTTTTAAGATTCTCTGAGCAAAAATCCATGTTAGCAATTCAAAGCTATGACTTAATTTCAAGTGCAACTGGGAGTTGTTCTCAAGTCAGCTGTACTTAGTTCAAAAAGACAAGTAATTGAGCTTTCTGCTTAAGATCTTGCTTAGAACAAGCAGATACTTCTCTTGAGTTGTTGCTGACAAATTCTTCTCCTTGAGTTGTCTTGGTGATTTCAGTGGGATCCCTTGTGGGACAAGGTATTGTTCAGTCACACTGGGAACTATTGGGTTCCTGACATGGTGAGGCACGTTTTTAATTAAGAACTGCA
>VZUA01001682.1:2240-16561 GCA_013401035.1 Horornis vulcanius | reverse complement strand
AAAAAAAAAAAATCCTGTCATGTTTTGTCCTGCTCATGCTGTTTTTGAGGTGGTCAGATTCACAGAACTATGACAGTTCATTCTTTCGATGTTTCCATTCTTTGCTCCTCCTCCTCTTCTGGCTCTGTGGGATGTTTTTCAAGAACAACTAGTCTAATTGATATCTTTTCCTTCTCAAGCCGTGTTTAGAGCAAGGGGGGTTTTGGCAAATCAGAAAGCAGTGCTGCAGGTCTGATCTGAAGTAAAAGGATGTTTAAAATATGGGAAAAAGTCTGGGCTTTTTTTTCAATCAAAGCTTAGTGCATCTTAAGCGAATCCGGTAAATTTAATTTCTTTTCATCTGGTCGTTTGATTTTATACTATGTTTTAAGTTTATTTCTGCAGACACAGACTTGAAACAATTTTAAAAATTAAAACCTGAGCTTTTTAGCACAATTTTCTAATGCTCTCTTTGGTTATAGTGGCTTACAGAAGGTGAGATTCTTGTTCTGTAAGTCTGTATAAACCTTATTATTTTCAAGTACATTTTCCAAGAGATTGTAACTACCTTGCTGCTTGCAGTGTTTTATCTTAGATTTTGATAAATTACTAAAATTTCTGAAGCCTAATTAAGAGATCATTATTTTTTGACTCTCCTGCCTTTCATATTCATGTGGCAAGAAGGGAGAGACATGGTGTCAGTCTAATAGTTATTGAATAATGACAATCCTGCTGTATGACTTTATGATGTTTAATTCTACCTCAGTGAATTATCTGACTAATTCTTATGATGGCACTGCAAGGATCTGTGTTGTACTTGAGCAAAGGGAGACTTGAAACATTTTGAAACATTTTAGAAGTTATGACTAGTTAAAAGTGTGCTTTCATTAAATAGTTGAAAAAGTTAGGTCTTGCTGAATGACAATAACTTGCTTGAACAGCCCGAGTAGTTTTGAGGTTTTCATTGTAGGCTGAGCCTTTTGAAACTTTGTTTTTGCTTTGTAGGACTGAAGTGAGGAGTAAAGAGAAAGGTACAGCTCCTCCTGGTCCATATCCATGCCTGGATTCAATACAGAGCCTTCCAAAAAACAGTGCACAAAAACACAGTGTTGATCAAGCAGCACTCCAGAAAATTTCTGCGCTTGAAGATGAGCTGAGCTTTCTTCGTGCTCAGATTGCTGCAATTGTTTCTGTGCAGACCTGGGGAGGCGTTCCCTCACGTAAGCCCTTCTGGTTTGAAGCAAACCAGTGTTCCTTTTTTTTTGCTTTAGAGCTTGCTGTGTCTGATATTGATAGAGAACATCTTTAATCTTTCTAACTGAAGATATACCAACTAAATTTACTGAATATAATATTTTGGTTTTCTTTTTGTTATTTGGTGTGCTTTGTCTTTCCTATTTTATGGTCTGTTTGCCAAGTTCAAATGCAATTGATCCTAAGTACTCTTTATACTCATTTCAGTGTTGGTGAAGGAGCTTAGTAACATCATGATCTATAGGCTACTAATAATTGTTTAAAAAAGTTACAGACGACTAATTATCCCTTTGGGGTTTTGCACTGTGTTTCTAACAAATTATTAAAATAATGGGTAGAAAAAGAATTCTAAGTCAGTAAGGTTGGGGCTTTAACAAAAACGAATGCTACAAACAGATGTGTCCTAGGTAGCTGGTCTCCAGTATCTTCTTCAGTATATCTTCTATCTTGTGATCTCTTTTTTTTCCTGGTAAGTTTTGGGTCTCAATTGTCTTACTTGCAGACTAACCCCACTGTGATTGCTAAAATACTTGAACTGGTACGAGGTAGTTACTTTTGTGTGGCATTGTGAGGCACTTCTGTGATTCAGCTGTTCTGTTGGGTCTTCTCCATTGCACTCAGTATTGTAATCTGTTTTACATGTTTTGTGGTTATCTTTTACTTCATATATGTTATTGTAACCTCTAGAGCATTGATCATCGTATCAGGCTGCTGATTTATCTAGTGCCTAGATTAAAGACACAAGAAGAAAAAATCAGAGTAGCACAAGACACCTCAGATTCATTACTTCATTTATTCTGAATCTGTAGGTATGAAATAATGTTCTTTAAGCTTAGTTCTTCTGTGTTGTAATGTGCAAGGTGTCTTAAGAAAGTGCTTTCAGAGGGCAGTCTTATCTTGACTTAAAACTGATTAATCCTTGATGTTAATATACATTGTTTTTCTTCTCTAACTGTATGCAGAAGCCTTTAAAACACTCAGCACTCCAGATGGATTTTACCCACTGCCAGCCATGACTTCTACACCATTGTCCGTCTCTCACAATCGCTTTGTAATTCCCTCGCCTCCTCCACTTCCTTCTGGTGCACCATCTGGTGTTGATGCTAGTAAATCTGCACTGGAACTTATCAAACAACGCCAAGCTGCAAGAAACAGGGATTCAACTGCAGCTGACAGTACTGATCACCAGAGGACAAAGAACATTCCCAGTATGATGGATGTTTTGAAAGACCTAAACAAAGTTCAGTTGCGAGCTGTTGAAAGGTAGGTTGGATTGGATGTGCATCTCAGCAAGCCAAGGCTACCTAAGCATCAACAGCACTTCAGTAGCACCAGAGAGCACCAGTCATTTAAAGAGCAGCTACTGCTGGAAAACTGAAGTTGGCAACTTCTGAGGTCACAGCGTGGAATGTAAGATACTTGTGATGTGGCTTCTAGATGCATTTAAAACATGCTGACTATCACAGCATTTTAAACTACCCTGCTGCTTCAGTAAGCAAATCTCAGGTTGGTGTAGGGAGGTGAGAGGTCACTTACAAGGTTGTATGCACAGGCATGGGAAACTTATTTGAAAAAATAACCCTTCTGGATTCACTGTGAAAGCCCAGATCCTCAGGGAAACTTTGGAAAACTACTATTAGCATACTCAGAATATCCCAGTTCAAGCTTTGAAGTGTTAACAAAAACATGTGCTCTATCATTTATTGAAAATGTTTCATAAATTTGTATTTCAGTAGTGCAGTAGTTCAGTTAGATTATAAATATTTTTAGTGGTCAGCTGCTTTGATGGTAAAGTCCAGTTGACTTGTAAAACAATCTTTTACTAAAGATTGCAACACCTCTTCTGGTCTCTGCTATACTAGGTATAATAGAGATTACACCTTCAGAGTTCTTTTCTGAACTTCTTGGGTTGAAAAAATAAAATAACCTGAGCCCGTAATGAATATTTGAAGCTCTGAATGTGAGAAGAATGTCACTTGGCAAAACTTACTGCATTCTCATTTCAACATTTTCTGAACTGTGAGCTTTATCCCTGAAAATGACTAGCACAAAACTTGGGCAAATAATTTACGTGCAAATCTAAAGCATGTCTTTATGCTTTTGATGACATTCTTACAGTAAGTAAAACAAATATAAAATGCACTTAGGTAAACCTGGGTGTTTCCTTTATATATATTTTTTTCTCTATGATTCCATGTATGGTGAATGAAGAAAATGAGATGTTCAGGTTGACAGTTTTAACACCTTGAGCAGGGGCATAATTAGCTGAAAGTGGTAGCTTGTAGATCCAAAATGCTTTCTGGATTTAGGCATCTACATGCATTCTGAAGTAGAACTTAACTGAATAATGAATAATTTATTTTTGGGGGGGGAGTAATGATGATGAAAATTGTTACAGTCTTTCTGACAATATTTTAATGTGTGCACTGCAAAGGGAAGTCCTCTGTTCTCAGAAATTGAGAGCCTGAGGATCCCACTTTCTACCACCCAAACACTGTCTTAGACATTGTGCAAGTGCTCTGAGGGCTTTTTTCATAGGGACTGTGAACTCAATCCTCTCAGGTTTTGTGTTAAGCAACATTGACTGTAACTGCCAGACTTAGAACTTGGTGTTGTCAGTGTGCATTATTAGGTACAAATCATCAGCNAAATTAAATTGTGTTCACAATGATTATGAAATACCTTAGTGGGACATTCCTATTAACATTCTTCAATATAACTTATAAATGACTAGGTATAAAAACTGCAGTTTTGCCTTTTTTTGGCTTGTTATTTGCAATACTTTAACACTTTGTATTGATTTTCTGCCAGTTTTCATGGAACAGTATCAGGTTGTGTTTTCAGGCTAAGAATGTGGCTGACAAGTTGTTGGGTGTAATTGTATCAGTTATATTTGATGAATTTCTTTAAAGTTACAGCAGCATTACTTTTGTAATCAGGGATTTATAGAATAGGGTGTTTACAGAAGTTGTCTCTCTAGATTTTGGATTAGTCAGCACAGGATTAGGATCAGGTGACAATTTTTTTGGTTGTTGTTCATAGGTCTCCTGGAGGTACTCCTCTTTCTAGACCCAAAAAGACACAAAGTTCAGATTGGGATCCGGTTGCTCTACTAACTCACGCTCTAAAGCAGAAATTTGCACATAAAAATGATGATGAAGATGATTCCCTGGACAAAGAAAATAGTTCTTTTGATAGCTCTCCATTTTCTAGTCCTGAGGTGCCAGTGGTAAGTTTTTATATAAGAGTGTGTGTTTGTATTCTTGTACTGACTGCTGTTTTCATGGATAGTTGCAGAGTTTTCACAAGCCTAGAATTTCCTTACAATTTTTTAGCCATCAGCTTAGTTAGTTACTTTCTTTAAAGTATAATTAAAGCAGAAAATCTCAAATTAATTTGGGTGGATGTAGACTGGTAAATGCACTTCTAGACATGCAAAGAAAAAAGCCTTAAAATACTGATTTTAGAAATTCAGCTTATAGTTGATAGAAATATGGACCTTAGCTTGATGGTACCTGGCAGGTATCTATGCATAGAAACTGTGTGTTTATATAGTTACTGACTAATTTTTCAAACAAGAATGTTAGGAAGGTACAGAAAGATTTGACTTATACACCCTAAGTTTTCAGAAATGCATAGTTTATAATACTTTCCTTTGAGTGTAATTTCCACACGGTTTGAAATCTTTATCCAAAATGAGTTAGGATTCTGTTGTAAAGCCCATGAAGAATACAGTTCTTCCTAGGAATAAAGAAGTGGTAGACAGATCCATTGGACTAAGGTGATTCTGAGCACTGATTTCTGCATATCAGCCTGTGCCAGCTGCCTCAGCTTATACAGTGCTACTGGTTGGTTGGTTGGTAGGCATTTCCACAAACCTCAGAACTGCTCAGATGAGATGGATAGAAATAGGTGGCACTAATTTAAACTGTGTCTCTCTGCTTAGCAATTCTCTTTTCTTATTGTAAGAGAGATAAAAGATTCTGGCTGTGGCATTTGTTACCCTAACGGAGGGAGAACATACAATGGAAATCCAGATATTCTTAGATATTCTTTGGAAGCTGCTCTTATGTGTGACTACCTGTGTGGCTGAAAACTTGAGGAAAACTGATGTGTATATGTGCCTCTTTCTAGCTATAATGATTTGATTGTTTTTAAATTTATTTCAACTGCCACAAGGATTTTCCTAGCTAAATGTAGCATATATTTTACAGACTGCAGTGTGTCAACAGTTCTGGTGCAGTCTTAATAAATTTCTTTGACCTTTTTTTTTTCCCCAAAGAAAAAATTGAAATGTCTTTAAAATAACCATGCTGTTACTTTGGATGCTGCAGACAATTGCACTGCATAGCTGACATACCTGATTCTAGATACAAAGATCAAAAATAGCTCCTGGGACAGCTTGTATATGGAATAGCTTTTGTTCCAGGATCTGACAGCTGGATTATAAAGTCGTGGGAGAGGTACTGCTTAAGGTCAGCATGTTCAGGAGTAGATACAAAAAGATGGAATTTTTCTGGTTAAAGCAGAATAATCTTATGAGTTTGTAACCAAGCCTCTAACTGTTAACTGTTGAGTATTTTGAAGAACAAATGTACTTAAACTAATTGCACAGACTTTCTATTTTATTCTTTCTACGTTGAGAGAAGTACAACAACTCTTCCAAAATGTTTTTCTTGTAAACACCTTCTAATTCAGTTTCTTGGGTATAGTTTTAACTTTGTCTCTGCTTCTCAGGTTGGACACTGCAGTCTGAAGCCAAATGCAAAACCCAGCCTTACACGAACTGGTGCAGTTAAGCAGGTACCAGCATGGAAAGCGAGAGCTCATATTTAGTGAAGGCTTCCAAGGAATGTTCACTGTGTATAAGTGGTGGGTCCAGTTTAAAACTGCTGTAAGGTGCTGTAACCTATTGTTCTAGAACATACCTTTCCTATGCTATTGAAGTTTGAGTTTGCAGGGTTTGTAAAATTACCTCTGCTTTCTCTTTGGTTAGCCAAACTTGTGAATGTGATGCTTTTACAAGAAGCACAGAACTGAGAAAAGGCTTCTATTGCTATGGAGCAGTGGGAAATTCAAGAAAGCAGTGTGTGTGGGGTGTAAACAAAGATTTATTGCTGTGGGAGCTGAGGTATATGCTCTGTTTGCACTCCAGTGTAAATAACAAAGAAGTGTCCACTTTCTGTTAGTGTGTTACAACTACTGTATATAATGGTAATGCTTTTTCATGAGAGTGGTATAGTTGCCTTGGTTTTCTTTGCAGTTTGCTGATACAGCTCCTTATTCCATGTGCAGACTGTTTTCTAATTTATTTTAGGTCAGGAGATGAACTTCCATGTTTGTGGAACTTTGTGCTGTAAGTCAACTGCAGGTCGTCTATTAAATGCCTGTAATATGAGGGAGTTGAGTTCTGAGGTAAAAAAGACATTGCAGAGAAATCTGCTTGCACACAGTCTAAATTCCATATGTAAGTAAGTGTTAATTCCTATCTTGGCATGTGCATCTGAACTCAGTTTTGTTCGCAAGGGCTTATAAAATAAAATTCTCTTTGTACTGAAGATGTGTGTGGTAGTGGTCTTTTGTGTTGCAGACTCTCTTGTATCTTAAGAACTGATTATACTAGACAAGTTCTTAAATTGCATTATCTAAAACTAATTAAAGTACAGCTTGTATTTTTTCCTACCAGAGTACCTAATGAAGCCACTTATTTACAAACTTTTTATGGTCCACTGCTTGATTGTCTAACAATCCTGATGTACAAAAGCCAAATCCTGTCACAGTTAAATGTGTCCTTTATATCCCCTGTGTCTTCTATTTCCCTCCTCACTTACATGGAGTAGACTGACAGCTGCATCCCTTATTACTGCTGAATCTTATTTGCACAGTTGTAAGAAATTAGTGTGCAAATACCATATTTGCTTTTTGATTTTAAAAATTATCTTTTGACTAAAACTGGAGCTTAAATGATTTGATATATTATGCTTCTAAAATTAAGTCCTCTAGGAATTTATTTCTTCTGAATTTAGTAATTATTGACCTTTATCATATTCTCCCATTCCTTGATTGGTCTGTAGCAGTTTGGCCTTCACTTTCTTCCAAAAGTAGCGTTTGCTGCTTTCTCTATCTAAACTTGATAATTGCTATTAAATCTGTACAGAATATCCAGCTCAGCCCCATACTTGATAATTTTACCCTCTTCCATCAAAGCTGCTCCTCATTGTCTTTCATCTGCTGCTCTCATCTCTGCTGGACAAGAGCAGCAGGGAGTGACAGTGAAGGAAGTCCACGTGGTGCCTGCTGAAGAGGAGGTGAAGGCAGGTGAGTCCCAGTGAGCATAAGGACTATGAATTGGCTCCCTCTTGCTCAATGTCTGCAGTGCTGTGAGGTGTAGCAAGTCATCTCCTGGTTTGTATCAGCATTCCTAGATCCAGGGGATTTCAGGGGTTGTAGCTCTGTTGTTGTGACTGACAAGCAGCATAGAATTCCTTTTGAGAGTCTGAATTGTGTTCAAAGCGATACAGTAATCTTTCTTTCTCCCCTATATCAATTGCTTTATGTGACCAACAGTTTCTTCTCTTCATGAAGAACCATTATTTTGGACTCCTTTTGCAATTTTCCAGTTCTCCCTAGGGTTCATCATTTGACTACAAATTTGGCCAACAGGAGCAGTTTGTGGTGAGAATTGACTTTAGAACTGTCTTTTCATTTTAGTAGGGACTGAGAAATTTCTCAGTACCTTTTAACAAAATAATCTAGTGTCAGAAGCATCTGCAAATGTTAGTGAGCTATGTGACCCTTCTGGTTGTTGGATACTGTCTGATTTTTGTCATTTTGATGTGAATTGTGCAGTGATACAGTTTATAGCTGACCCGCTTCCTTAGGGAAAAGAATAAGTAATGGGCCATGTGATTTTTTTTCCCCACCTACACATGTTATGAGAACAGATTCTTTATTTTATGTAGTTACAGATATAAAGAAGTCTGTGGGTGGCATCTGGTAACATCTGACAGTTTTTAATCCCAAGAAGTTGAGGAGCTTAGCAAAAGTTAGTAATGAAAAGTTTTCTCTCTCATTGCAGAGATTTTTCTCCCTTTTCAGAACTGATGGAAACATGGCTTTGTTGTCCTATTTTCTTTGACTAAAACTTTTGTATCAACAACTGGTAAGCAGCTTTAGTTTCTCGGAAGCTTCCTGTGCTCACTTAGAATCCATTCCATGTTTTACCTACAAATGCTGCTGTTTACATAAGGTTCCCGACTGAATTGCTCAGTCACAATGCAACTCAGGAGTTGTGCTATTGATCTGGGAAAGGAGGAAGAGACTCAGGAACACTAGTACTCTATTGGTCTGCTGGCATGATCTTGTGAAAGGTGGTGCCTTGTCACTGAAGAAATCTGAAAAACTTACTCTCCTACCACTCGCAGTGAATTTTTGGGCAGGATATCTTCCTTCAGGATGTGCTGGGGTGGTTGCTGAAATGAAAGTTGGTTTTATTTTTCTACTAGAAAGACATCAAAAGTATGTATATTATATCCAGTTTTCCGCTGATAGAATTGAAAGGAGTAAATGTTTCAAATGTTTTGAGTAAAAGGACTAGAAGGAAAAGTGTAATGCAGTCCTTTTAAAACATTTTTTAAGATTTTCTTCTAGGAGATCCTAAAAGATTTGAGTTCATTATCAGTGAGCTTCTCATTTCAAGGAGCTCAATGAATGCAATTACCTGTCAATTACTGTCAGAATATCACTGCTGACACATTCTTATAATATACCAGACCTGTCCAGAAACTCAGCACTTGTGAGGGACAATTAATATATAAATATAGGGTTCTTGCAAAAGCCAAACTGACAAAGGGAACCTGCTAAACAAGTAGAGTTACTGATCAGATGCCTTGGGGAAAGGAAGTTCTACAGGAAAGACTGTTGAAACAACTGATGTCCCAGTGTTAAGCTGGGTTTGCAGTCAAATTTCCCTTTATTTATCTGAAATGTGTTTACAGTGATTGTAGGTACCTGGGAGATCTTTATCGTCCTGATTCTTCTACCAGGTTCTCAGGTCCCTATGTGATTTACCAGTACATTTTTCATAGTGACACTGACTTCAGCTACGGCTGTATTACCTTCCAGCTTTACCTGAATAATCTATTAATTGATTGTGTATGGTATTTTAGGACATGGTTGCACATCAATGTGACATTGAATAGTTTACAGTGGGGAAGGTGCCCTGCTGTGCCTGTTGTTTGCAAACAAAGAAGGACTGGTGGGTGATGTGATGGTTGGAGACATCTTGGGCACAGTAGTCAGAGCCCTAGTGATTTCAGTTCTCTGAGAAGTAAGGAGGGGAGTCAGCAGAACTGCTGTCCTGGACTTCAGGGCAGACTTTGGCCTGTCTAGGAGACTGACTGAGTCAATCTCCTGGGAGGCAGTCCCAGAAGGCAAAGGAGTCCAGGAAAGATGGACATTCTTCAGGAAAAAAATGCTACTGGCACAGGAGGAGGTGATTTCCCTGGACTGAAAGATGAGCTGGTGGGGAAGACCCATCTGATGGGACAGGGAGCTTTGGCCTATGACCTTTGGAAGAAGGAGCAGGCAACTCAGGGGGATAACAAGAATTTTGTGAGGTAACTAGGAGAAAATTACAAGAGTCAAAGCCCAACTAAAACTTAGCCTGCCTACTGCAGTAAAAAAAGTTTCTCTAAATACATTAGTAGTGACAGGAGGGCCAAGGAGAAGCCCTTTTCTGGGTGTGAGGAGAAATATAGCGATGAAGAATGAGACTGAGGTACTTAATACCTTCTTTGTGACATCTTTTGATAGCTGAACCACTTGTTCTCCAGGCACCCAGCCCCCTGAGCTGAAAGACAAGGCCAGGGAGTAGAATGAAACCCCCATAATGCAGGGGAAATGGCCAGTGACTTGCTGCCACACTTGGACACACGTAAGTTTATGGTGCCAGGTGGGATCCACTCAAGGGTACTGGAGGAGCTGGTGGAAGTGCTCAGCGAGCCACTTTGCATCATTTATCATCAATCCTGCCTAATGGAGGACTTTAGTAAAGCCTTTGACAGTTTCCCACAGCATTCTCCTGGAGGAACTGGCCATTCATGACTTGTACAGATGCACTGTGAAAACCTGGCTGGATGGCTGGGCCCAGAGAGTGTTGGTGAATGGAGCTACATCCAGCTGGCAGCTGGTCACTAGATGGGATTTCCCAGGAATCAGTTCTGTCTTTATCTCAATGTGGGGATTGAGGATACTCCCATTAAATTCACAGAGGACATCAAGTTGTGTGGGAGTGTTGATCTGCTGGAGGGTAGGAAGGCTCTGCAGAGGAGTCTGGACAGGCTGGATCAATGGGCCAAGGCCAACTGTGAGGTTCATCAAGGCCAAGTGCCAGGTCCTGCCCTTGGGTCACAACAACCCCATGCATTGCTACAGGCTGGGGATGGAACAGATAGAAAGCCAGCTGGCAAAAAAAGGCCTGGGGGCACTGGTTGGCAGCTGACTGCACACGATCCAGTGTGTGCCCAGGTGGCCAAGAAGGCCAGTGGCATCCTGGCCTGTATCAGGATTAATGTGGCCAGCAGGACCAGAGCAGGGATTGTCCCCCTGTACTTGGCACTGGTGAGGCCACACTTCAAGTTCTGTGTCCAGTTTTCAGCCCCTCACTGCAAAAAAGACATGGAGGTGCTTGAGCATGTCCAGAGAAGGGCAATTTCATTTCAAAGGTCTGAAGATAAAGCATGTAGCTTAACTAGCAGGAATAGGATACCTGCTAGTATAGGAATTGGAGATTACCAATATACAAAGCAGAAAATTTTCATTATTTCTCAAAATACTTTGAAGTATGAAGCTGAAGTCACTCTTTATTAACAATAAGCAAAAAGAACAGTTATTTTATAGTTACATAGAAGAGTTTTTGTAAAAAAAAGGAAGACTCTTATAAAGTCATAAATAGTGGATGTGTTAGAGTAATTTGAGTTACGGAAAAAAGAAACACAACATGAATCAATGCTTCTATCTATGTAAATGAATCTGGTTTTGTTTCTTGTGAGTTAGCCAAATGTGAAAGGCACAATCTGGAAGGCTCTTTGTCAGGCTTGCTACTTGTAGATGTTTCAGTGGTTTAGAACAATGTACATCATTCTCCATAGTTATGCCTTGAAACACTTTGTTTAGAAACTCAGTCTTGAATTGTGGTGCTAATTTTTGCAATATCTAAAACTATTGTGAGTAAAGGCTAAAGATGACAGCTGTCCTTCTACTTCAGAGAAATTTGGCACATTTCAGTATTATTTGGCTGGATTATTTACAGATTTTGATTATAATAATCAAAAGGCCCTTCTTTTGATATTCATTATTTTCCTCAATAATCCTGTCAGCAGGACCTTTCCTTCTGCAGTGGGAATTTGAGTAATTTTTTTTTTTTTTGTACACTGAAAGAACAACAGCATGGTGCTTTTGTTCCAGCTGTGTTTCTAGACCTCTTTACATTTTAATTTCTATTTACATTTTCATCCAGCCGGGAAAGCTAAAGTAGGCCTTAAAAGAAAATTATTTATGTATGTTATGAAGAGTGTTCAGACTCGCATTGTTATTGGGATGGATGTAGTCTTACCTTTTGTTTAAGGGCTTATTTTAGGCATTTGATTTCAATGGGACACAAGCTGAAGCAGCAGTCTAAATTCTCTCTTTAGGTAACAGAGACATGGCAGTACAATCTGCAGAGATGGAGCTGGCACTGATTGCTTCAAACTGCTGATCAGCTAAAAATATCTTAGATTAAAGTACATTTGAAAATCTATAAAATAATTGATACAGTTAGTTACATTTTGCAGCTGAACTTCATGGTTTTAACCACAAGAGAGCAGTATCACACCGGGTCTATGTTGCAAGTCTTAAACTAAAAAGGAATTCTGCTTTGTCAGCAGAAAGTCTCACAACAAAATTTTAATCCCTTTATATTTTTACTTTTATAGTGGTTTACACTAAATTGTAGGGATAGATGATTGTATCTTACTAGCATTATGATGGATTGTATTTATGTGCACTTGGATTAGTAAAAAGTCAACACCTGACTAGTTTATTCTCTTCACAAAATAAAGCTGCCACTTCATTTTCTGGGAGAACAGGCTGAAGATTTTATGTGGTGCATTAGAGAAGAGCTTGACCTGGCAGTAATTTTCTTCTGCAAAAATATCCTCCTTATCCCATGTAAAATGGCCATTGGAGATTTCTTTGTCGTCCAGTACACATATAATGAACACTGCCACAGAATTGCATGGATTTGTATACATAACTTTTAGCTTATACAAGTAAAAATATGATGCTTTTTACTGATTAAAAGTCAAATGACTATGGGGCATAGAAATTAATATTTTTTTCTTTCAGATGAAACACTATACTGCTCTTCTGTAAACATATGCATTCTTTGCTCCTCACATGTACACAGTGACTTGAACAAGTTTAGGTGCGTCCATTTGCAGGGCAAATTTTAACCTTCATTATTAATGTCAATCTTCAAAGTGTCAACTTCATTCTTGCCATCTGTGCTTTGTCTTTGGTAGTCCACATTTTACTTAGTGGGGAAAGCTGAACTGGATTGATTGTTCCCACTTCTCTGTTTCACTTTATAGTTCTCGTGCCGTAACACAGCAGCTGTGTTTGCTGGGAGGCAGTTGCCACTGAGCAACAGCTGCTGGCATAAAGGAGCAGTAGGAAGAAATTTAAAGTAAGCTTAGTTTTAGTTTTTTCCCTGTGTTATTTTTGCCTTATGGCTGTTTGATGCATTGTTACCTTACAGTTTACAGCCTGTAAGTATTTGTCCTGTTTTTTCTATAACGTGCACTGTAGGAATAACTGAAATAGCAGAGGTTGAGTGTTCTGCTGCTGAAGTGAGGGGTTTCTGTCCTTTGGACTGTTTTTTAATGGGTATTCTGTTGTTTCTTACTCAATTTTTTCTCTCTGGTATTTTACTTGTCTTTCTCCATTATCCATTTTCTAGCAGGTATTTTTGCTTGCCTTGCATACCATGTTTGACTGTCATCTACTGGGGCAGTAGATAAGTCAGGCTGTTTTTAAACTCTTTCTTTGCTTGTAAGGAAGTGCTTCTGAAAAGTGGTCAAGCTCAGTGTTCTTGGTTTTAATTTATTAAATGGGGGGTTCCTTACCAGCATGTACAGTGGGAAAATAATCTCTAGCTCAGTATTTTGTGATAGTAAAAATAGTTTGAAGATGTACTTTGGTTTGACTCAGGTGAAAAGTGGGCTTTATCAACACCCCCTGTTCCTATCTGCTCCTTTGACCACTTCAATATTTATCTTCCATTTGTGTTTGCTTCTTTTGTCTGTTCCTATCATATGCACTGTCTGTGTGTATAAAAATTATATTAAGGCTTTGCTAGTTACATTTCTGAGGAGTCTCTGTTTTTTCAAGACTTCTAGCAAATCCCCAGCCCATTTATTATTTCTCAGTAGTGGCACAGCCTTTTCTCTCAAATTGGAAGAGTATACTTCGTATTTAGTATATTAGAACAACACAGCTGCTAGTGAGACTTATACCACGTAAACTGCTGTATAACCTAGCTTGTCACTGAACTAGTTTTTGATGTTAAATTCAGGTTTTGAGTTCACAAATGAAAGAATATATTGACGATACACTGACATAAGGCGAGCAAAACAAACAGAATTTTTGAGCTCCTGCTTCGTGCCTTGTGAGCTCCCGGAGCTGTTGCTAGGAGAAGAGCATGGTAACAGTGCGCTAAGCTGGTAGTTGCCCGGGGAACCCAGAGACACTTGTGGCTATTTCTACACATCTGTACCAACTCACAGTATTTTTCTTCCATGTACCCCCTTTTTCCTCTTCTCTAGCATAATAAAAAGTGTGGGGAATCTTGGCCGCAGGACTAAGTCCTTTGTCATCCTCTAGCATACACGTCTCACAGTCAAGACTTAGTAGCTTTGTTATTTTAACTTGAGCATGATAGTGGTAAATAGCTGACCCAATACAGGTTGAGGATGATGAACATCACACCTGGTAATGGGACCTGGCACTTATATTTGGAAGTTGTTGCTGTTCCATTGCTTCAGTAT
>VZUA01001680.1:4923-30723 GCA_013401035.1 Horornis vulcanius | reverse complement strand
CAACTCAGGATATTCCATGATTCTGTGCTGTTAAAATGAAGATAATCCTCCCTGTAACTATGATGTTAACAAATACACATCCTTGTGTCTCCTGCCATCTCCATGAGATTTTGGATAGCTTGCTTCTATTGCTTGTCTTCAACCTTTGTCACTTTTCTTTGTAAAATGTTTGTTATGAGATTTAACAAAATTTAATTATGAGAATTCTTGTTTGTGAACATCATTAAATTCTGCTTTTCAGTTTTGTAGTACTCTAACTCGAGAACAGCTTCCTTTGTCTTAGAATCACAGAATACTTTTGGTTGGAAAAGAGCTTTAACATGATCAAGTCCAAGCATAAGTCTTAATTAATTTACCCTAAGGAAATTTAAGTTATAAATTCCCACCACAATCCATGTATGAGTGGAGGAGCAAAGGGCAGAGAAAGATATGTTTGTAGTCTCCATTAACTAACAGGAGTTTAAATTGTCTCTTGCTGAAGAATTCAACTGATACAAAAAGAAAATCCAAGCTTAGTGTGCTGTGAAAGGTGTTTAAACAGGTAACAACCACAGACATCACCCAGGTAAGATACAACAGATCCACAGCACCTGCATTTTACTTATTAAACAAAACTGATGGTTACTGTCAGGTCAGTCTGCAGCAGGACACATTCCCATGACCCTAGCCTGGAAAAGTGAGGAAATAAAAATAAAAAAGTTAAGGGGGGGATTGATCTTTCCTGTTCATTTTGTTTACTATATTGTTAATAATGCAAGCTGATTATCCATTAATCTTTTGATCTCAGCTCTGATGCGTTACCAGGCTTGGACTGCAGCACGGAGCTCTGACAGTGACCTCCTGCTACTGTATGAATCCCATGCACACGTTGGGATGGTCTGTGTGCCATGCCTGTGGAAAAACTCTGAGACCACGGGCAGAGGAGAGCCAGGGGAGCCAAAACTGGGGCAGAGCGCTCCTGGGGTGGAGCTGAGCTCATCATTCCTTCAGGATCTCTCCTGGAGGCAGCCATGGCTTCAGCGGTGGGAGCAGAATGCAGGAGCAGATGACTGCAATCACTCATGAAGGTTCACCTTGCACAGTCAAAATGCTTAATAAAAACTGGAGTATTCAGCTAAATTTGAGGCTTCATGTGATTGCCCAGGCAAATAAAGGGCAGCAAAGGGGAACTGAATCTTAGAAAGTCTTGCAGGGCTCTGGAAGGTTGTCTTCAATCTGATATAGGTGTCTCTCTGTTGTTATAGTCTTGTTTAAAACTTTACTCATATGCAAAGTCACTTTTTTTATGAAAGGGTTCTGCCAAGTTTGTGTTCTTAATTTGCTGTTTTCTTGTAAGTAAAACATAAATGATTTTTAATTATCTGGAGGTAACCTTTTGTTTACTGTATGTCCATATTATAAAATTTCAGAAAACCGTGCTGAGTGTAGTGCTGCATTATTTTATAGAAGGTCTTTAAACAGCTTTTAGCTGTGATCCTGAATGCAATGATATATTTTGGTTTTAAGTTGTCCTTGAAAGATAAATATCCAATTCCCTTGATAAATCCTTGTAGGTATTCTGGAGTTCCCTGCTACTGTCACTCAAGTACTCGGACAAACCAACGGAGAGAGTGAGAACAGACTGACAGTCTGGCAGTCTGTCTTGCCAAGCAAATGTAAGGAATTACTTTTTAGAGGAGCTGCGATGATGAATCAATCATACACACCACTTCCACAGCTAACAGATGTTCTTATTTTCTGTAGCATAAGCGCACATAAACAATGAAGAGAAAAATAAAACTCCTTTGCTTGGCTTTTTACAAAGTTAAGGGTAACAGGGTAATGACTGAGCAGGGCAGATTTAGAAAAAATCCACACTAAAAAGGTTCAAGAAATACCATCTAAGAAATACCCTCCAGAAATACCATCTAAGAGGTGAAGAGCCCAAAGAATTTCAGATTTTTCTGTTTGTGAAGCTCTACACCAAGAAAAGGTTAAAAATCCTAAACTGAAGGGAAACACGGTCATAATGTTTTTCATTTTCTTGCAAGAAACAAAAACCAATACAGCACTGTAATGAGTAAACACTAGACAGTACACAAAGAGAAAAGATAATTCATGTGAGTCATCACTGCTGGCAAGGAAAACCTTTGATCAGATGCTGCTGTGCCAGTCACAGGTAGCCTTCACTGAAACACCTGGCTGCTCTCAGGTCACCTCAAGCTTGTGAAGAGCCCTCCTATAGCTTCTTCTTCCGTGCTGCCTGGTTTTAGCTGGAATAAAACTAAACACGTTTCCCCTGGATAACTGAAAACATGCCAAGACAGTCAAACATGAGACTCCCAGAGTACAGGGCTGCCTCCAACTGCCCCGTTCCCCACGGCTGTATCCCCTTCCTAGATGGAGATCTTGAAATAACATCTCTCTGGCCAAAGGACTAGCTTGCTTTAGTGACCCTGAGATCAGGGAACTGGATTTGTTTCCAAGGGTAATTCTCCTGCAAAGATTGAGGCCCCTGGCAACTGGGAAAACAGCATGACAAACTAGAGGCATTCCTTATTGTATTTGTGTGCAGTAACTGTAGTTCATCACCAAGACTGTCCCTAACTTCACAAAGGCAATGCCAAATAAAATTTAAATAATTTCTTTATAACAAAGCTTGTCTTGAAAGATTGCCCAAAGGATCAGACTCCTATTCAATTACCTTTCAAAGCTCACCATTAATGAAATAACTGTGTCATAGCATTGTTTCCAGTAGCAGTGTTAATTTTTTCAGGTTTTAAATACTCAAATCTTGATTTCTCATAAAACACTAATGCAGATTTATAAAAATTGAAAGCAGCTATTGCCTCTGATAAAACTGTTCAAAGACAGATAACGTTCACCTTTTCCTCCTGGTTTTCTCCAATATTTGTTTTTGTGGAAGTACTATACTTACCATGACCCATCACCAGTGACCACCTTCAGCACTTACAGTCTCTACAAGGACTTGATAGTGATTTTTGCAGAGTGAGAGCTGCACCCCCTAGAGAAGACCAAGCCCTACCCTGCAGAGCTTTCAGCACACAGCAAGACAGAGTCCATGCCATCTACTGAAGCTCTTTGGGACAGAGTTTGGAGTTAAACATCTGTAGAAGCAGCAATCTTGACTCTGATTGAACCTGCATCAGGGTAGGGATTAGAGGAGGAAATCTAGTTTGTCTTCTTGTCATTAACTCAATGAGCAAGACGTACAGGCTGTATCTACAGAAGTTTTTGTGCCATACATTTCCTGGCACTGACACCATCTGCCCAATCCCACAGGCTGCAGTGACAGTGGCAGAGAGGTAGCAGTGGCCCCAGTCCAGCCACTGGTGTTTGAATGCTGTTCTCATTGAGTCTCATCCAGAGTAGAGCACGTAGAGTTCTCTAGTCTGCTCTTGTAGTCACAAACCACAGACTCACTCAGAAGAAGGCAAAACCAACAGACCTAAGTGCAGCCAGGATAACTTCTTGGAGGAATCTCCTCATGTTCTTTTTAAAAATTGTTTCATAGTGAGGGCTCTTTCTGGGTATTTGTCAGATGGAACATCAGAAACTGTAATGACAGGACAAGGACTAATGGGTTCAAATTGAAAGAGACAAAAATTGCTTAGATATGCAGAAGAAATTCTTTACTGTGAGGCTGGTGAGGCACTGGTACAGGCTGCCCAGAGAAGTTGTGGATGCCCTGTCCCTGGGAGTGTCCAAGGCCAGATTGGATGGAGCTCTGAGCAGCCTGGTATAGTGGAAGATGCCCTTGCCCATGGCAGTGGTTTGGAACTGGGTGATCTTTAAGGTCTCTTCCAACCCAAACCATTCAGTCATTGTATGGCAAGCCTCATTTTGAACATGGAACTTGTTTGCTCTCTTTTTATTGTACACCAAGGTTTGCCTGGTGTTTTTGAGGGAGTTGTGGGGAGGCTGCACCAGCAGGTGATGACAGCCAGCTGCTGACAGTTTCCAGCGCTCAGCCACACGTGAGCTGACAGGCACAGGTCATGCAGGAGGACTGGCCTGCAGTTGTGGCAGAGGGGGAGGTTATAGAGAAGTAGTTCTTAGACAGTCTCCAGCACCTGCATAAAAATATGCAGGAAGCAGAGAGACATCACGAGCCAAAGGAGAAGGAGGGTCTCCTTCTGTCCATGTACAGAGTAAGATCAGGAGTGACACAACTCAAAACCTTTCTGTGTCCATTTACCTCAACTTTGCCATTTCTAAAGACATGGATGCTTTCAGGGCTGCCCCATGATGAGAAAGCATGGATGCTTTTCTTGCCAGGGTCTTTTCTGTATCAGCGTTAAGCTCCTGAGGCCTGGACACGTGTGCTTTGGGACTCTGCCTCTCTGAGGTGGTGCTAACTCATCAGCCTGACCACAGAGCTGCACCAAGAAAGGAACAGTGGGCTATCAATCTCAAAATCATTCACACTTTTGTAGTCACCACTCACAGCATCCTCCAGAGCAAACTGCAGCAGAGATGGACATCAGCACATCAGGGGAACAGGAGGAATATCTTCACTGAAAGGGTTGGAATGGGCTGTGCAGGGAGATGGTGGAGTCCCCGTCCCTGCAGGTGGCACTCAGTGCTCTGGGCTGGGTGCTGGGGTGGTGGTTGGTCAAAGGTTGGACTCAATGATCTCGGAGGTCTTTTCCAATCTCATTGATTCTGTGATCCACAGGGGTCTCACCCCGGAGTTACCAGGAAGATGGTGAAACCAGGAAGGATGTTCTGATAACAATCACTAGTGTAGATGTACTTTATCTCTTTCTTGCTTACTCATGACATATCACCGAAGTTAAAAAGTAAACTAGTGAGGGGATCGTAAAGCTGGGCATCAGCAGCTCAATATTTGTGAAATACAACTTCACAGCACATTGTCTGTAAACTTTGTTTTGCAGTGTTTGTTTTATGGTTTTGCTTATTTATATTTTGCATATTTTATGTGCATTCTATATCCCATAGCCAATTTCTGCATTCAGTTCAGCTTTTTTTCCCTTTCTGATTGATCAGGACAAGTAAGTAATCTTTAGAAAATTTGTTTGTTCTGTTTGTTCCTGTCTTCTTCCTAAATGTTTGATGAGTGGGTGATTTGTTTGTGCTGTCATTACGAAAACCATATGTTGATGTGGTCTTATGGGGGAGTGCTTTTATTATTTTAAAAGTTCAACTAAGGATGTTTCCAAAGGAGTCATAATTGCTCTTCTAAGTACAAAGGCTGAACAATGACTGGCTTACAAATAATGCCAAAAATCTGTTCAGCTCAGTCTAATTATTTCAAAGACTAAAATCTGTTTCTCAGAAATGTCTTCTTTCCACAGTCTGAACTTTTAAACATACTAAGAAAGTTATGTTTCTGGAAGTTCTCTAGGGTTCCTAGTCCCTTGGAGCAAGGGAAAGTATCCAATTTTTCATGTACATCTCAATGTACACTAAAACTTTAAGGCTGCCCCTGTCTTGATGTGAAATTTATTGTGCCCCAGCATAACCAGTGCTAGGGGTTTGGTTGTCCTTTTCATGTGATCAGAACTGGAGGGAATTTTCTGCTGGGAGGCTGGTGCCTGTGCTGATGCCATCTGGTCAGTGCTCCTGGAAACACCTTGTGGGGCTGCTTGGTGTCACTGATGAGCAGGACACAAGGTCCTGACATGGGTGGTGTCAATCTTCTCCATAAATATGAGATTCCCACAAGGAATGCACCAGGAGCATAACTGCAGTAAAAATGATCCCTAAATTGGCTGGGCTGTAAGGGACTCAGTACAATCCTGGCAAAAGGAGAATCTCTGGAAGTGCCTCAGTGCCCAGTGAAGGCTGCTAAAGAGGGAAGTAAATGGTAGAGATTCACCTATATATTTTATATCTAAAATATTAAATAACGGCTATTATTCAGTGCTACACGAGTAAAGAAAATGAAGAGAGGAAAAAAGCTGTGCAGCTGGCCAAGACCTTGAAAAGGACAGACTCTTCAAAACAGTTTCCAGAAAAACAATTTCAAACCTCCCTGCTGCAAAACCTCCTACACAGCCCTTGCAGAGAACCTTTTACAGGAGAACTTAAAACAAAGGAGCGCAATCGCGTGGCCACGGTCTGAGAGCAGCAATGTGGCAAATAAATGCTACTCATTCACAGGTGCACAGCAGCCAAAATCAGCTCCTGATGAAGCTGATTTCTTATGAGCTGCAAGAAAAAATTAACAAGGGGGGAAAGTAGAAAATACGAATTCTGCAGTGAGGGGCAACATGCCATGCTAAGTGTCATGCTAATGCACTTTGAAAACGTATGTGTGTCTATGAAATTTAAATGTTACATAAACCATGCATGTATTATTATATAAATGCCATTAGATTATAAATATCACCTGAATTAAATCTGTCCTATTAGATTATTGGCAAAATGAACTGTTTATTTTTTTTCCCTAATCCAGCAAAATTACAGAGGAAGTTGGCCCAGTGGTCAAAGATGTTCAGGTATTATTTTGTCTCAGACCTGCTACCTTGTGTTAGGTGTGTGTTGTGCCTTACATGCTTAGAGACCAATGGTTTTAGAGGATGAATAATATATAACCTCAAATCCATAGTGGTCAGGGCTAGCTGGATACCTTAGATGGACTAACTTGCAGGGGGTTAGAACTAGATGGTTTGTAAGGTCCCTTTTGACCCAGGTCATTCTATAGTTTTATGAAAATAGTAATAGGTAATTTATTTGGGAAGAATTTCTTTATGGAAATTCCTGCTCCATATTTCCTGGCCTCCAGAAATATCTTGTGCTGATCGTTGACTTTTAGGATACCATGATCAGGAGATCCTGGGGGTCTGGAAGGTGATGTGAATGAAAACTCTTCACAGTTCTTGACTGAGGAATAGAAAGTTTTGTTGCTGGCTTTTCTTTGCTTTTGATCCAGGTTCATCATGGCAAAGTGCAGTAGCCTTTAAAAAATGAATCAGGCCAGGTTGTGGTATTCTCACATCACCTCAGGCCACTGCAGACCTCTGATGGGAAACCTCTGTCTCCAGAGCCACAGGTTTTTGTGCTGCCAGGGGATGGGATTCAACCAAGCAGCCGCTTGCTTCCAACAATTCTCTGGAACTTCCTGGCCATTCCTCATGCCAGGGCTGCCTCTTGCATTGCTGCTGTGCTAGCCAAAGCCATTCTGCCCTCAAACCATATGTAGTGCAGAGAAGCACATCAGGAAAAGACACAGCCCCATTCCTGAGCCTTAGATTTGCAGTTTCTGGAATTTCTCAGACCCCTCTCAGCCGGTGCTTAAGGACAGCCCAGCACTGCCTGTGCACATAGGCTGCAACAAATACACTCACAGCCTGGGCTCTTCCAAAATATTTTCCCTGCTTCACAATTCAGAACCATCCCATATTATTATTTTGCTTTGGAAATTATGGTAAAACTAGTTCACTTTTTTAGAGTTCAATGAAAAATGGATTCACTCAAATTTACCCTGAATTTATGGGAACAAATGCCATCATTCTCTTCCTTATAGAGGCTGTAGGTTACCAACACAGGGACAGGCATAGCAGGGAACTGGAGGGAGGACTGAGAAGCAGGGGTTTTTTGTTGGTTTGGTTTTTTTTGGGGTTTTTTTTTGTTTTTTTTTCTACCAGGCATATCTTAAAGCCCTTCATTGCTCAGCTTGGTATGGGGTACACTTGCATTTCTAGCTCCAGCTGCCAGCTCTAACTGTGTTACTCATATTTGTTAAACAAACCAAAGAGCAGAAACCTCTTCCTTAGCTGGCTGTGCCAAAGACAAGCAGCTTTAAAGTGAAAAAAACCCACAAAGTTGAGCTCATTGCAGGATATTTTCTTGTTGGATACTCCTTGTGTTTCCTTTGGGGCTGTAGTAGCTAGACCAGCCAACCTGGGATACTGCTGAGCGTTGTTCATCTAAAGCAGTGGATCACTCCTTATGAAAATAGAGTGTTTTCATAAAGGAAAATACTATCTTCTATTTGCTGTGGACTGTATTTTTACCATGACCAGTGGGAAAGCAGTATTGTAGCAACTTTGGTATAATGCTGCCGCTGAGTTTGCTGCCTGGCTCCACGTCCCCGTTGTGGGTGAAAGCCAACAGGATGGATGGAATGGTGGCTTCCCCAAAGCTGAACTGCAGCCAAACCCTAGGGCAAACTTCTGTTTTAGCTCCTAGACAGAAACCCACCCACCAGTTTTCTTTGGGAAGGACAGGAATTCAAATGTTGGTTTGGCCTGAAAATTGTTCTGGCTACCCTAGAGGCAAAGGGAAGGTGATTCTGCAAAGCCTCAAGAAGCAAGTATTTTAATTCACAAATCATTTCCCTGATTTAAAATGCTAATTTTTATCTAACATTTTCCTTACTCCAAACCACATTGGGTTTCAGTTACGTTTCCTTTGAAACCAGAAAGCGATCATGCTGAAAGGCAATAAAAGGAACTCAAATTGCATTTTTCTTCCCTCCTTGTGCCTTTCCCTGCCTCCCCAAATGTTAGAGGAGCAAAACAGGATGCTACTATTGCACAAATTTGGAGGCAGGAGCAAATGGTTCAAGATGCCATCAGGGAATCAGTATATTTAGCACAGGAGGGGTATTTCTGAAGAAATTCTTAGCTAGAGCTCCTTGCAGATGGCTTGTGGCTGGGGCAGAAAAGCTGACAGGTGCTCCTGAGTTTAACTGAGCTCACTGAACACGTGGCAGAGAGAGCCTCCTGACTGTGCCTGCTCTGTGCAGGTACAGTCCATGCCCCGGGTGGATTAAAGCCCTGAAATGCAGGGGGTGACAAAGGGAAATGTGTCCCTGTGGCCAGTGGCAGCGAGAAGGCAGCAGCTGCTCAGGGTTCCCTGGGCAAAGGCAGGGCAGGGACTGCCAAGAGATCGAGCGGTGGTTTCACAACCTATTTGTCAAGAGGGATAATTCGGAGCTAATCTGTATCTGAGATGCTGCCTTCGTGCCACTAGCAGGGAGGTAATATCCCTCTGTTCCTGTAGTGTCTGTTTTGAAGGGAAGGAGAGAAAATGAAGTTCCTCTTTGTCTTGGGAACAGAAGAAATGCCATTATCCTCCATGGAGGCAGAGGTGTAAATACAATCTGAAAGGTCTGCTGGTGTTCTGATGCCGAATGTTCTCACAGCTTGCACTGTCACTTTCACATTTGCAACACAAATATGAAATATGAAATATTGCCACATTGTCCTGGTAGTGTTTGCCCCTGCTTTGCAAAATTGTGTGTGGCTACATATTACACAGAACAGAGGGAATATGGGCCTGCTCCTGGCAGGATTCATTCATTGCCCTTTAATGGGATTTTATTGGTTTGTACTGAAATGTGCGGAATTAATCGCAGCTCAATTACACTTACAAATACATTGTTGTATTTGAACGTGTGCATGCATGTTGGGCTGTTTTTAATTACCCAGAAAATATGAAGTTAGCATAGTAAGATCAAAGAATTCAAATTTGTTCCTCAGTGAACGTCACTGCCTTGCCACACAAAGCCAGGCTGGGAATGAGCATAAAGAAGCAGGGAACAGGGGACTTCCCATCTTGGCAAGGACAGGGACTGGCAAACGCAAGAGGCCAGACAATCTGATGAAAAACGGATCCTTATTCTCCCTTCTTGTTTTTCCCTCCCACATTTCCCTTTGCCAGCCTGAAATTCCCTCTGCTTGCTTCCAGTGAGTCCCTGCCTTCCACTCTGTCCTGCTTTTGGGATGGGGTAGGGGCACCTGAGCTTCATCCTCACCTGCTGGGGAGTCCTGCCTTGGGTTCAGGCATCTCTCTGTCCTTTCAGCCAGTTCAGATTTATCCCAGGGTTCTCTTTCTTTTTTTTTTTAATATATCTCTTTCGGTACTACTGGATAGCCCAGTTTGGTTTTGGTCTTTCTTACTGGGAATGTCAAGTGAGTATAAAATGAAACTGTGGATAGATAAAACATAAGGAGGCTTCTACATTTGATATGTATTAAAATCAACTCATTCATTAGCACTCACATTGTGAATTTATTAAACACTCTTAGTTAACAAACAGGGTTCCTAGTTCAGTGTCTAGTGCTGCAAACAGCTGCTTTCTGTTTACAAAATAAATTGCATCTCCTACTAATAAAGAAACAATTATATATGGATTTTTATTTCTTTCCGGCTAAGTCCACAAAAAAGTCTTCTGGTGCTTTACTTACACATGGAGCAGCCACAGTCTGCTCTGAGTAGTGTGTTCACTAAGGGCTTCCTTTACAAACTCTGTTTAACACATAAAATCACCATTTTCACTTCTGTATAGTAATTTATGCTGATATTATAAAAATCAGAATAACATTTCATAGAGCTTCCTTAAATTCTTTACTCACACTGAGATTCCTGGGCAGTGTCTGTGTCTAGCACTGGGCTGTGGTTAAAGTTGCTCAAGCAATAACAATACTGAATGGGAATGCTCCATTGGACTTGACCCTACATCCAGCTCCTCTGACCAGGCCAAATCATCTTCTAGCCTGGGTTCAAAAGGACATGTAGAACAACTCAACCATAAAGAGGAAAAGAAAGGATTATTTTAAAAAGTAGTAAACTTAGAAAGACAAAATGTTTCTGCTCTTCAGGTGAAAAAAATTCAAGCAGGCAGCAAAGTCCAGTAGAGGAGCAGGAAGGGGGATGGAATGGGAGCGTGATGTGATCCAGGGAGGCAGGAGCATCCAAGGGCTTCAGCTGGGCACCTCGGGATGCTGGGTGCCACTGAGCACACTGGCACTGTGTAAATCAGCAGAGAAGCAAAAACCTGCAAGCACCCGCTCTGAGCTGGAAGATTTCTGCAGTTTCTTACTCATTATGGTAAGAGACACGGAGTTGTTTTTCTAAATATAGAAAAACATACAGTAGGAATTACTACAAAGCACTCTCGATTACTTGGGTAAAAATAAAGGAAGTCATGTTCCACTTTTTAGTGCAAATGCTATTTACAGCATCAGACCCTGTGCTAATTTTCACAGTTACACAACATGCCGCTGCTCCATCGAGTCAATAGGACTTTGGAAGTGTAAATGAGGAAAGGTCTCAATCACAGCAAAATATTAAATGGCCACAGGCAACTATTGTGAGATCAGAAAAAGTATATTTATACTACATATAAAAGTGAGCTTTTTTATTATGATAGTCAAAGAAAATAAGTGCAAATAGATCCTTTGGAAGGCAGGGGTAATAATTAATATTTACACTGTAGTTAGGCTGTTTATGTATAAAGTATTAAGTACAATTCTTCAATGTCTTAGACCAGCATTTGATTGATCTTGCTACTGTAAAACATTCTAGTTTCTAAGCTACCAAACCCCTTTTGTTGTTGTTGTTTTGGTTTTGGGGGTTTTTTTGTTAACTTCCATTTATTTTTATTTGGGAAAGAAACACATTTTGCAGCACTCTGGGCATTATATCAATTTCTTTCATAGAGATCCTAAAGCAAGCTGTATACTAATGAAATCTGAATTAAAAACAACAGAGCAAAAGATTTTTCACTCATAACCTCCCAGCAGACGAATAGATCAATAATCCAGAATTACTTGTCTCTTTCATAATTCCTTATATAAAATAACTACTTTATGCTTGATGTAAGAGTAAGATGACAAATCCTGGCTGTTGTGGAAAGCAGCTGTTTGCTAAATCCATCTTCAACTCACTGCAAATGAAAATGTCATCTGTAAAGGTCTCTCATTTTTTTAAGATAATTCATCACAGTGATTAGGCACCTCCTGGAGCAAGATGTTATCGACTCCTGGTTTGGAAGAGTTAATTCACTGCGCTGCAAACTGATGTGAAATGAAAGAGTTTCTGGGAAAGAAAGTTTTGGCTTTGATATGAAAAATGAGCAGAATGAAACTGAGACATCAAAAGGAGCTTTTTATAGAAAACACTCTGTAAAGCTGAATCAGAATCACAGAATCAATTAGGTTGGAAAAGACCTCTGAGATCATCGAGTCCAACCTGTGACCAGTCACCACTGTGTCACCCAGACCATGGCCCTGTGTGCCACCTCCAGTCTTTCCTGGAACACCTCCAGGAATGGTGACTCCACCACCTCCCTGGGCAGCCCATTCCAATGCCTAATCAGCCTTTCTGTAAAGAAATTCTTCCTAATGTCCAACTTAAAACTCCCCTGGCACAACTTTAGACTCTGTCCTCTCGTCCTGTTGATGTTTGCCTGGGAGAAGAGACCAAATCCCACCTGGCTGTACCCTCCTGTCAGGCAGTTGTAGAGAGGGATAAGGTCCCCCCAGAGCCTTCTTTGTTTTGTCCTCCAGGCCCTTTTCCAGCTCTAGTCCCATTCTCTGGCCATGCTCCAGCACCTCAATGTCCTTCCTGAATTGAGAGGCCCAGAACTGGACACAGCACTCGAGGTGTGGCCTCACCAGTGCTCTGTGCAGGGGGCAATCCCTGCCCTGGTCCTGCTGGCCACCTGTTGGTGACACAGGCCACGTGTCCTTGGCCTCCTCGGCCACCTGGACACCCGTGGCAGAAGTTCTGCTCTGTGTCCCTGGTCACTCCCAGCGCTCTGGTCAGCAGGAGCACTGACTGACGTCCTGCTTGGACGTTTCTTAACCTGCTCCAGCTGAGCTACCACCTCTGCAGCATCAAAACCCCCCAATGTTACTGAGCCCTGCTGTTTGCCTTCCTTGCAGTAAATCCTGCACACACATCTTTATACACAGGCAGGGCTGTGTCCCACTGGCCCTGGGGAGCAGAATGTACCTCTGATTGGGAACAAGGACTGATTAAAAGTGCTGCCACTTCCTCCCGGAGGTAAAGGGGTAAACTCGGCCTCCAGATATTTTTGTCTGGCAGATTTGGATTTCCAGAGATTGAAAATCTTGTAGTCAATCTTCCCATATGTACAGCCATTAAAATGAACTGAAATAGATGGCAGAACTGAAAAAAGAGACTGACACAGTAAATCACAATGATTTATGAGCGTTTAGGTATATGGGAAAATTTACTCATTCCCATTTATTTAAAAATAAATACATTACTTATTTATAGTCTTCATTCTCATGCAGCAGAGTGTGCTCTGGGGTTGTCTTGACAAATTGAAGTCATTGGATTTCACCAATTACAGGGTCAAATTCCTCTATCCCTTGCGTGCCTGTATATGCAGTTTCAGAAGGATGAAGTACAGATTTTAGATATTAAAGCCTTATTTTATTAGTCATCCTAATACATCCAACCAATGCAAAATTAATCACTGATTTTTCCATGTCTCTTCCTATCTAGTTTAAATGTTAAAAGGAATGCTTTATGCCGCCATGTAGACATCAGTAACTAAATGTTTGCTAATAATTAGCCTGAATCTCATATTTTAAAATTTCATCTATATCCTTTCATTTTATTTAATGAGTTGCCCTCTAGGTCCCTTCCTGATGCAGTAAGGCTTGCTTAGCTTATATATTTCAATTGTACATCAGTCTGGAATATTTAAACCTGTCTTAGAAGTACACAGAAACGTGTGGCAAATTTTGGGAATGGGATAACTAGGAAGTACAATAAACATGATCAATATTGCCTTTTTTGCTGACAATTTTAGTCCCTGAAACTGCAAACACATAATGTCAAACCTTGGGATCCAAACCTTAGGGAGCTTACTAACTCTATGCCACTCCTCCAGAGATTGCTAATTAGGATTATCAGTAACAATTTCATGTTTGAGTGTTTTTTTCAGACATCTTTCTGATTAAATCATGACTTTTAACCTCCCTAGCAGTTTTCTGATCTTTTGTAAATCCCCTAGTTATTTTTCTGCTAATGAGATGAAACTGAAATTGGTATTTCAAATGTGAGCACATAAGTGAAAACAAGGCAATACAGGCTGGTCTCGTGGGTCATCTCTGCTGCTCGTTGTTTTGTTTNTTTTTTTTTTTTGGTTTTTTTTTGTATTCACTTGCCTGATGGTGCTTCCAGGTTTCATCCAGTGTTTCTGTCATCCAGGCTTGTCCCTTCCCTGGAGCAGCTCTGTCCTCGACCACATCACCTTAGCAGGACCCACACCCGGCCAGGAGTGCTGCAATTTCTGGTTTTCAGGCTGCATTTGCATTATTGCATTCCTCTGGTGTGTGCATGTCAGAATTCATGTTAATTCTGGTAATTCATGATAATAATCAGCTTCCTTCCTTATTTCCTAAATGACTTATCAGTTTCCTCCTTTTGAAATAATTACAGAAGTAGCTGGGCAAAGGGTGCATGGCTGGGAATACAAATTCTATGCAAAACTATTTATCAATTAAATAAGTCTGAACTACAAAAGTCCACAGAAAGTCTGCAGGCAGACAGTCAAACTTAATAAAGCAGCAAAAGAACATTTCAACTGCCAAAACTCCTCCACAAACCTTGGAGAGAAATATAATTTGGAATTACAGACATGTACTATAAAGAGAACATACCACAGACTGTGTTAATATAATAAGAAGGAAACAATAAAGAATTTATTAAAATTCTTGAGATAAAGAAATTTCAGAGTCAGAACTCCAATTCTGGCCTTCACCCTACAAAGTCTGTTTTTTATTACTTAGCTGAGAATGGAGAATGAATTTACCCCGTTTTAATTAAATAATCTACAGGCCTTTAGAACCATTATTAAATTATGTTTGGCTGAAAGTAACAGCGAGATTTTGAAACCTATGAAAACAAATTAAGGATATAGGTTCATATATTTGCATGATTACTTTGATTTATGGGGATAAAACCAGCATTTCCACTCCCTGGTCACAATAATAAGAAGCTACTTACCTTTGCACAGTTCATTTTTTCTTTTTTTTTGTTTGGTATTTGATTTCACAAATTTGGATGTGGCACAAAAAAAAATAACAAGACACATGAACAGAAAGGCCAGACTCTTTTACTAGACATAGTAGAAAAAAACCCAACAAAACTCAAATTGTTTCATAGAGGATCCTATAAATGTTTATTTGCAGGCCTGACAACAATAAAAAAAATGGATAAAATGTTAAAAGAATCTGCATTGTTGACTAAGTAACAATAAAACTGTTTGGGGGTTTTGGGTACTTCTATGTCCTGCACTGATATGTTGGGCCATTTGATGATCCCCAGCCCTGTCTGAATCCTTCTGCACTGCCAGTGCTCATCTAAGCAGCAGCCAGTCAGGTAACAACGACTTCAGGTTCATCCTAGTCTTCCTCCTAATCCTGCTCAAGCTTTTATGCTTTAAACATGATTTGCTTTAGCCTTTTCCAGCTACATTTCTATTGGAAAAATGTAATAAAATGCCTTTATGCTTTCTCCACAAGACTTGTCCTGTTTGTTTTGGTTTAAATCAAATAAAATACCTTAGCAGTGGTGCCTTTTGTGTTTTCATTGTATTGAATTTAAATCCCATGGATGCTGATTCACACCTTGGAGCCTGCACTTTGTGAACAGCAGCTGACACTATTTGCCCTACTAATTATCACAAAGATTGTTTCTTTCCTCTGATACTCTTCAAGTGGATCAGAAATTGCTTTTGCTTTCTGCACAGCCCCATGATCACGGAACCACAGAGTGGCTCACGTTGGAAGGGACCTTAAAGACCATCCAGTTCCAAACCACTGCCATGTGCAGGGACACCTTCCACTATCCCAGGCTGCTCAGAGCTCCATCCAACCTGGCCTTGAACATTTCCAGAGATGGGGCAGCCACAGCTTCCCTGTGCCAGTGCCTCACAGTAAAGAATTTCTTCCTAAAGCTACTCTTTTTCAGTGTGAAGCCATTCCCCTCTGTCCTGTCACTCCAGGCCCTTGTAAAAGCCCCTCTCCAGCTCTCTTGCAGGCTCTCTTTAGGCACTGGAAAGGCTCTAAGGTCTCCCTGGAGCCTTCTCCAGGCTGAACAGCCCCTGCTCTCTCAGCCCCTTTCAAAGCAGAGGTGACCAGCCCCCAGAGCATCTTCATGACCCTCCTCTGGACTCATTCCAGTGGGTCTGCATCTTCCTTGTGCTGGAGGCCACACCTGAATCACTAAACCTGCATGAAAGATGCAAGTAGAAATATGGCCATGGGTGGAAGCAACACCAGGACTTCTCCTTTTGGCAAGGGCCAGGTTTTAGATCACCCTGAGCAGATTCCCCATCCCTTTGACTAGGGATTTTCATCTCATGATGAAAGTGCTTCACTAATTTCAGTACAACCAGAATTTGTCTCTGACAAAAACAAAATGAAGGGAGAAAAATTTCCAAATAACTTAAAGACAAATGTACAAAACACGTCAGTTTCGACATATCACTCTGATGCACTAACAAAATATTTAACCCCTCCGTACTCCTATTTGAAAAAACACCACCCCCACCTGAATTTGGAAAGTTCCACCTGCTGAACTGTGATACAGCAATGCAAGCTTGATTTATCATCTTATTAGCAATGTAGAGGAACAGAGTATTTTCCAGCAACTGCTGTTTATACATGACATTACATGGCATGTCATAAATGCGCAGTCCCCAAATATTTCTGTTTACAAGCTGCCACATGGAGAAGCCAACTGGCATCTTGTTTAGGTACTGATTTCTGACACGTGCTTTGTATACAGAAAAACCTGATTTATGAAATGTGAGATGGAAACTTGACAGGTTTTTTCAATACATGCAAAAAAAATTGACAGCACATAAATCACAACAACATCCAGAATGCGCTTCTAAAAGCTTAAACTGCTTCTTTTTAAAATTGGCTGTGATTTTGCAAAAATTGTAATTTTTTAGCTGAATTTGGCTCAAATTTCTTTTGATTATAATTTATACAAAAGGTTCTAATAGGCTGAGTGCTTTAGTGACAAGAGAGGGCTGATAATCTAAGTCTGAGGGAATAAGACTGTGAGCAAAATATGACAGTGAGGAGAGAGGGGGGAAGGCTAAAGGCTACAGCCCTTCAGTCCCTGACTCAGACACCATACCTTGGATGAAGTATTTTGAAACACATTAAGTGTGGGCTAATAAAATGGCTGAAGTTGGTGTAGCTTGTCCTTGGCTGACTTGGGTGGAGCTGTGCTAATTTACATTAGAAATGGTAGAGAATTTTTTTTAAAAGACAAAACTACTGTTATTCTGTATGGGATAACTGTAAACCCTTTAAATAGAGTGTTTTCCCAAGTTAAAAGTTTCGATGAAAAATGATCAAAACCTTTTTCTTCCTCCTTGGTTTTGGTTTTCTTTCCTTTCCTCCTTTTACTCTAAGCCTTCTCTTTCCCCCTCTTCTGTTTTGCTTCAGAAAAAAGAAATACAAATAATGAAGGTAAATAAAGATGAATATGGCAAGAGTTTGTGATTTTTTAGTTTCACTGAAGATAAATGAAAATGATAAAAGAAAGAAGTTTCACAATAATTTGTTGTCTTTTGACTAAAAATGACAATGGAATAAAAGGTTGATATAGATCAGGTAAGGTGTAACAATTTAAAATGGTGTCTTAGACATTTTATTTTGTAATTTCTAAAAGTGACTCAGAACACGTGAAGCTCAGAATTAATTTCATTCCCTGGAGCTCATTGCTTAGTCTGTCTGAAAAGGGAGAACATCTCCTGCATCAGGGAAAGCACACAAAAAAAGCCTCTGGAAGAAGGAGCTCTCAGAGCACCACGGGTGGTATCAAGCATCAAGGAAAGTTCCAATGAGACTTGGTGGGCAGATTAGACAGGGCAGAGTTAAGAAGACCTTGAAAGCTGAGATTGCCCATGCTGCACCTTTCTTTAAGGGCTGAATAATCTTCAGAGTTGCTGATTTTTCTCCATGACGTGGTCTTGCTTATTCCTGAAAAATCCTGTCTGTTGTCATCACTGCCAACACCAGCAAGCAGGGTAACAAGTTACTATTTGTTAATTACACAACATAATGCATGAAAAATCCCTTGTTTTCTTTCCAAGAAGCCACAATCGTAACTTAAATTTTATGTGTAAGTTAATAAGAGACACAAATTATGGCAGATGAAAGGCACACACACTCTGTAGCCTCAGACTGACACCATCCAACAGCACCACACAAAACCTGGAATTCAGTCCTCTGGGCATTCTGGGGATGATCACCACCATCACGACACATAATGCTCTGACATTTCCCTACAGCAACAAGACAGCTCCTGAACAGACAAAGGCAACTGAGAAATGTCAGTGAAGCAGAACTGGAGGATGTAAAACCAACCACCATGGAAGTCTCCAGAGCCACGATTGTGTTGTGCCAGCCAACACCTCTGCCCAGAGCCAGTGCCTTGTTCTGGGCATGGCACCACAGTGCTGAGAACTTCTCCAGCTTCTAAAAATCACTCCAGGTAAAGCATTTGGTGTATGGACCTTTGTGCCCCACGAGCCTGTCCTGTAAGGAGTATGACCCTGAGCACTCCTCCTCTTTGTCCCGTGCATTAGATCCTTCTGCATGAGGCTCCTAAAGCTTCCTGGAGGCCTGTGACCACTCTGCTCTCTGCAGGTACCTTCTCTTCATTGATGTTTGCTGGCAAGCACCTCTTCTTTTCCTGTGCTTTTGTCACAAGAGAATATTTCATATTCTGAAGCCAACTACTTCACTTGAAAAAATCTTATGTAGCTTTTCTAGCATCCAGCAGTGTATTTCACTGCAGTAAATGCATTGTTTTCCCAATAAATTACTCTGGAAATTAACAGTTCTCTCATTGAATGACGTAACTGTTACTGACAGATTATCTGACAGTCTAGATGTCAAAATATTTTTATTCAGTGTGTTGTACTTGCAAATGCTAAAAGTGACTGTAGGATTTTGAGCTTGGATGAAGTTCACCTAATTTCAGAAACTAAACTGATTTTTCCATATTACATTCATGTTATATTTTTGAAGGATAAATTGAAATAAAGCAAGGGCAAAAACCTGCATGAAAAACACTGACACTATCTGCCTTTTTCTAAACCAAAATACTTCCCATTAAAAAGTCAGATTACCTATGGACAGGATTTAACAGTGTAGACTGTAGACAGGTCGAGTGGCAATGAGGTGTCTGTGGTGGAGGATGACACAATTTCTCTCCCTGCTTAGACAAACAGCAGGACATGCTTTACAACGATTTTACAAGTGACAAGGAGGAAGCTTGGAAAAACATATTTGTGGGGCACACACATTTCCCCCTCAAGAGTGATACATCTGAGTTAGGAACCCAAAGGCTGAGCAGAGGAGGAGAACTGTGCAGTGATTTCCATTACAAGCCTGTGGAGGATGGCCAAGAAAGGACGAAAGGAACAAGAGCCAACTGAGAGCATGTAAATACATTAATCTGAGTTGTTTTTAGAATATTGCTAAGTAAAAATAAGGCATCAGTCTGGGATACAGGCTGGCTAATTACCTCTATTCCCCCACATTTGTCATATAGGCAGGATTGAAATTCTCCCCAATAACCTGCTGGAGGCCTATTCCATCCAGACTTCCTTCCAATGTAAAGAGTTGCTGTTGCTTTGTTCAAGGATTGTGCCCTGGACTATAACATACAAAATCATATGAAAGCAAAAGCTGGTGTTGACAGGAAGAGAAACTTCTCACATGGTGCCCACCCTGCTTCTCCCTAATTAACTGTTACAGGCAATTCCTGTTTTTTCCTTGGGAATTTGAGACAGTGTCAGGCCACCCAAACTTGCTGCTGTGGCAGAACTCCCAGCTCAGCTTCGTGCTGCAATGACTCCCGGGTACATCCAGAAGCTTCCCTGCACATGTGCCCCAGATTGGATGGGATCAGGATCTGGAGCCCACGTTGTGCAGCAGGATGAGGACAATCAGGAAAGGCAGCAATCAGAGTTGTGCTGCTGCAGGCTGATTGTTGTTCCCTGCCTGGATCACAGCCCACGGGTGGCTGGGAGGGGGCCAAGTGAGATGCTCTGGTAGGTCCCATTCTCCACCTGAGGAGAGGGAAATAGACTTTCCTGAAAAGAAGTCATGAAGAAATATGACAGGAAGCCTTTAATGATCTGCTTCGGAGATAAGACAAAGCATATCTGGGTATCTCTTTATGACTAAATATCTTTTGTAATTGTTGGACTCTGTCCTAATTGGCTTTGATACATCAGAGGCCTGCTTTGTGAGCTGTTTGGTTAAAACACGTTGTTCTGTTCTGCTTCCTTTCAGATGTTCTATGGATAACATTATTAGGCTCACCTTTTTGTTCATTCCCTATAGCATTTCCATGCTAGTAGAACATCACACACATGCTCTTAATTTGATTCAATCGCTGAATAAACTGCCCAGCTTTAAAAATGAGATTTATATCATTCTACTTTAGTGCTCGTGCATCCACTGATTGCCTGAAAGATTTATCTTTCGTTAAAGCATGGGTGTATTTGAATTTGCATTTCCCTTTTTTGGTAACACTTTTATTGAAGTGTCCAGTATTTTACCAGAATTTCTCCAACTCATTTTATAAATGAATAAATAAGTCAATTAATTAACTAATTCCATTCTAATCTTTTCAGATTCTGTATCTTCACTAGGAAGTCCACAATATGGATCCTATTTTCATCTTGAACCTCCTGGCTCTTTGCAATTAATATCAAGATCCAAACTGCTGTCTCTCATACCTTCCAGAACAAAAAGTTATTTATATCACCCACCCTTTTAGATAAAGCAAAACTCTGCTGAAACTGGGGAATGAAGTTACACCAAATTCTGAGGACAGAAGTGAGAAGCAGTTGTACTTCTTGGAGAAATTAGAACCTGTAGCTCACACGGCAAGCCAGATGATGGCTGTAAATGACCTGAGTGCTGCAGTCCACTGGCCCAGCCCAAGGCAAGAGCTGGGCATTCTTTAGTGGAGGTGTGTGTTATCTTTGAGCACAAAAAGATGTTACAAAGGTGAAAACAGCCAGAATGGTGATGGAGTAATTTTCTGGAAAACACCTGGAACTCTGAACTGTAACTCCTTTGGTTTTCTTCGTATTTCAAACCAAGTGAATTCTTTCTGCACAGGAATATGCCTTTGTGGACTCCTGGTGAAAAAAGACATTTATTGTTGTGAAGAAACAACTTCCAATAAATTCAATTTACCGAAGAAACCTATCTGCAAAACCATATAACTGTTTACATCAAAAGGTGTAACAATGTTTTAGAAAAATAACCAGAAATTTCCATAAAGCAACCTTCATTTATCTCTGAAATAAAAAGTTAACAAATTTCCACAACAAATAAGCCTGCACACTTCCCTTTCATCAATATATGCTTGGTTTCATTAAATTTTACTGAGCTAAATCTTACATATTTCTCATCAATATAAATTTGGCCAATCTTCAAAATCTGAAGTACTCTCCCTGATGTAATTTTACTAGTTACTCTGAAGTCATTAGCTGGTATTATTCTTCCATTTTAAATACCCACAGGCATGATTCTAATTTTGAGTACAACAGTTAAGCTTCTAATACAAACAATTACATGTTCACGGGGAAAAACTTTCTGAATGTTAATGTAGGAGAGGAATCACAGTGCACATATTAAGGCTGCAAAGCAAGGAGATAGTAGTTAAAGTTTAATTTTTAATCTTTAACCCTCATGGTCTTTATTGTTTATCATTACCTTAAACACTTTTCTGAATGGACATCTATAATTCCTAAAATTCTCAGTAAGCATAATGGAAACATTTCAAAGCTGGACTTAAGAGGGAGTGGTTAGTTCAGGAAGATAATCTTTATAGTTCTAAACTTAAGAATTATTACAAAAGACACAAATTCTTTCCTAAAAGTTTCTGTAAACAGTGACATGAAAAAAAGAAGTGTAAGGACAGTAATCAGATGAGAAAAAAATTGGTAAGAGTTTTATTTAGAATGAAAGAAGAATGTAAGCTATTTTCCTATATAATCAATCAGTTTCATCAGTTGTAGATTATGTTTCTTTATTAGCCTTGCCAGCTGTGTAGAACTTGCTCCTTTTTGTCCATGCTCCATTGGGAAGGAAATATGTACACAGGTAATGCAGCAAGTGTTATCTGGAAAAAAATGAGTTATTCCTCCTTCTCTGTGGATCAGGGTTTGATTCCCAGCAGCAGCTGCTGCATCAGAACAGCAAAAAAAGGGAGATCGTGATAAAGACCAACAGCAATTTGTCCAGTTCTCCCAACTTAAATCTAACTGGCAACCTAATAAACAATTACTCAGAGGTAGTAAGGAGTTAGTAGTAGGTCATTTCTATGGCTCATAAGCTTTTAGAGGTACCAAGTTTTTGTAATTTTTAACTTGGTTTTTATTATTGTGATAGCAATCTGCAGTCAAGCTCACAAGACGCAATCATTTTACTGTGCTGGGCAGCCGTCCACCAGCTCCTCAGGCGCTGCTAGGAACAGGCTGAACGTCCTTACCAAACAATCTCAGGATTCTTCACAGCAGCTGTCAGCAGTGATGCAAGATTTATTAACAAGACAAGATTTAATTGAATTCAGTATGCTACTCAATAATGCAACCACTGTATCATCCGTTCTGGCATTTAATTTCACATTAAATTGATGTTATTCTTAAATATGTTTCAGTGTGCCACACAATATTGCACAGAAATAATGACCATAAAAGTTGCCTGGAAGTGGCTTTCAACTCCCCTCTGGAAGTTTCTGGGGTTTTGTTTTTGAGGATTTTTGTTTGGTTGGTTTGGTTTTCTTTTTCTGCTTGGGTTTGTTTTTGTTTTTGGTTTTTTTTTTTGGAGGGGGTGGAGGCTAGTTTATTTTTTTTTTAATTGAGGTTATTTCAATGACTTTGCCTCAGTTTCCAACATAGCTTTGCAAACAGTTAAATAAGTATTGCTGAGGGGTTGCACAGGGTTGGCAACAGTGGCAGGGAGGGGACTGTCAGGAGCACGGGGTGCTTTTCCCAAAGAGATGTCACAGGACTCCTTCTGAGGCACCATCATTTTGGTGACCCAGCTGTGTCATTTTTGACAAAGTGCTAACACAGGCATTTGTTTGGCTAAGACTGGGGGGAAAAACCAAACCAACCCCAAACCACATGATCATTCCTGCTTTTTGTCAGACACTTTGTCATTCTAACACAACATTCATGTTCTACACATTTGGTGGAAAACACGATAGGGACAGAAAGAAGAGCTGGAGTAAGTGACTGGTCAGAAGAATTCAGCTACAGAAAAGGCCTCTGTTCAACCAGCGGTCAAACCTACCTTGTACACTTGGCTCTTTCCTCTCCTCTTTGTTCACAGAATCAGAGGATGGGTCAGGCTGGAGGGGACCACCATGGGTCATCTGGTCCCACCCCCCTGCTCAAGCAGGGTCATCCCAGAGCACATGGCACAGGATTGTGTCCATATGGTTCTGGAATATCTCCAGTGAGGGAGGCTCCACACCCTCTCTGTGCAATCTGTTCAGTGCTCAGTCACTGCACAGGAAAGAAATTCTTCCTTGTGTTCAGGTGGAACTTCTGGGCATCAGTTTCTGCTTGTTCCTCCTGCCCCATTGCTGGGCACTGCCTGCTGCAGTCAGGATCTCCCTTTCTTGTACAGCACCAAACCACCCACCCAAGGCAGGGTTTGGAACCAAACCATTCCACCTGGGAGGCAGAAACTGTGATCCTCCTACCTGCATTTCCCGTGCATTTTTTGCAGACCACTGATAAGAAGCACCTACATTGCAAAATTAGTAACCCCCAAATAGATATGAAAAAATTCAGCTGATTCATAAAAGAGGCTTAACAGTAGGTGTTTTGTTCTTCACTAATCATATATATTGTATTCAGCTGTTTTCAGAGAGACAGAAATGTCTTGTATAGCATGGGTTGATGTAACAGAAACCAGGAACAGCACTGAAATTGCAAGAAAACCTGTGCCTTGCTCGATTTCCTGAATAAAGGAACTCTGATAAGAATTTAAATTTTGAAAGGTTATCTGGACTAAGCCATTAAAAAGAGACTTCATCTTTACTGAGCAGAAAGTCTCTTCAGGTGTTCCAGAACCTGCAAGTTCAGGTCCTTGGGAGGGTAAGATTATTCATTAGAAATAAGCCTGCACTGAAGGAATATGTAATAAAAACAAAACCAATCACAAAAAAAACCCCAAACCAATTACATGATCGACAACTGAAGTATTTAAAAATCACACATTTGTCCTCTCTTTTTGCATAAGAAACATCTATAACCTGAACAAGACCAATATAAATTTCTTAAGACCATATCTTGGTCCTTCTTTGTAGAGATAGCCCTTGGGAAGAAGCATATCCCTGCACTTTAAAACTTTTAAAATAGTGCCAATTAAATCATTACTTTCACGGTCTCTAGACCAGACTCCAGTATCTTGGAAGCTCACCTGTAAGCATCTCAGTTCAAGGGATGTGAGTTCACATCAAGGGATGTGCATATTGTTGATTGAGAGGAAGGAATATTAGAGCAACTTTCTTCTCACTGATACTAAGAAGCCATTGGACAAGTATTTTGTTGTGTGAAGATTTGAATTCACAATTTCCAGTGAAATTTTGTGCATCCACTAGTGGCAAAAAAAGAACTAAGTTAAAGATAACAAGGTTTTGGAAAACATTGCAGATTCTCAGTGAAGCTTCCCTTTGCTGCCCCAATCCCCAAGAAACTTGTGTCCCATTGAGACCAATAGGAATTTCCTTCCTCTCACTCAGCTTTCAGTTTGGGATTACATATCCATGGAGAAAAACACTGTTTTAACTTTCCTCCCAAGAGTGAACCACCACAGGACTCCTTCACAGACAAAAAAAACCCCCAACCAAACCAAAACACCATTAGAGAAGAACTCACAAACTGACTTCAGCAGCACTGAGAGTATTTATTCAAATGCACAACTGCAAACTTCCAAACAGAAACCAAACTGTATCTTGAGAAACTGTGAGATGGGAAGTTCTCCCAACCATTCCTAGGGATTTCCTGTTTCACAGGTTCCCAACTAAAGTGCAGCTGAAGGGGGAAACAAGGAAAAATCTACTTAAAGGTAGGCAGGGTTAGCTTTGGATTTTATGAATGTCAAGCTGATGGTAGAATGTCAAGCTGATGTCTTCCTCACATCATCCTGGTGGCTGCAGCTCTTTGAGAGGCCTGATCCAACTCTTGTTGACATGCAGAAGACACAGTGGAGCACAGCCCCTAGAGAAATTCTAAACATAATCTACCTCTTGATAATAGCAAACTTCAGAAAATAAAAAACAGCAAACAAAAAAAGAGCACATTTCGGTTTGGTGTTTTGCTTATCTTCTAGTTACATCCTTTGAGTACAACCCCATCTGCTTCGTACTCATTGTGTCCCATACATCAAATTAATGGAATGCCACTTCATTTTGGGAACATTCAAAAAGATAAGAGTTGTCCTAGAGCAACTAAGTCTTCAGATTTAAGCATGATGTTCACCCATTGCTGTAAGGGAATCCTGAAGGGCTTGCACAAGGATGGAGAGCTGTCATTGCTTGTGTTTAGTAAGTGCAGGATGGAGCTCCTTGAGCCAAGGCTTTGACTCTGCCACACCCAATGGCCCAAAGCTGCCTCTGCTGTTTGCACCTTTCAAACTCTCACCTGGGCACCATTACAGGATTTAGTATCTACCATTACCTGTGCAAAATACCTCATTTTAAAAGTGGCTGATGTTGTAAGAAATGGACAGGGAAGAGACACTACAACCAAAAGAGTGTTTTAGATTGGTTATTAAAGATTCTGTATTTTTAGACATCCACATAAATGTTAACAACAAGCAACATACACAACAGTTGAGACTTTTAAAACAAGTAATTCCCAGATACTTTCTTAAAATGATTTGTGTATGAAACACTAAATTAAATCCAGTAAGAGCATATGACATCCTCTGTTCTTCGAGAAAAACAGAAATATCAGATAATAAAGTATTTTGGATAATATTGGATTCTGTCCCAGGATTA
>VZUA01001660.1:7781-19139 GCA_013401035.1 Horornis vulcanius | reverse complement strand
GCAGAGAGAAGACAGTATTATTAGAAGAGTTTAGAAGAGTATTTAGGAGCCCTTTGATGATGAACCTTTTTATTTCACAGAAAGTTTATATCTCAAAGGTGTGCAAAGAACATAATCCAAGAATCTTCTCCTGCCTACAATAGTGAAGATTACAGATAGGAAAAGGCTATTAAACCACTCTGTTCCCTGCTCTGCAATGAAAAAAAAAAGAGGTTTCTGCTGAGAAAGTTTCTGTAAATACTATAACAATCTTTGTTAATAGCACACCAGATCTCTGCATAAGTAGGGTGGAGCTCCCACTAGCTTTGCTGTGATGACAAATCCGACTTAAAGTTTATAGCAGCTTAGTCATCCTTATTGCCGCACTGGGAGCTGGTCAGAAACCACCCCTGGCATTTCTCACATAAAGCAACCAGTGCCAGTTTGCTATTTTAGGAAACGAAGCGACTTATGTTTTCTACCAGGCCTGAAACAAAACTGCAGTCTTTCTGCAGCTCTGCTGCTTAAGGCCTGTCAGTGTTTCCACAGAGAGCTTTTACTTCCAGCCTGTTATGCTTGTGAAGAAATATATGTGCTTCTAGACAGCATTGGGCCAAAATAAGCACCACTCCTGATGCCACTTCTTTTGAAGTGGTTTGTAAAAAAAACAATCAAGCAACAACATATAGTGCTGTCATGATTATCCCATTCCAGCTCCCTGTAAAATGCAAACCCTAAATATTCCCTGGGGCTTCTTGCCAGTGATGGCCATTTTCCAAAGGGAACTCCTAGTTCTTTCAGATATTTTTGTCTCTATTTGGGTGCCACAGAAAATACCTGATCAAAAAGTAGGAGGGAAAAATTGGTGGAGCCAGTGACCAACCTCAGTAGGTTCAGCTCTGAACCTTCACACCCCTTCAATCTCTTTTAAATAATTTGAGAGCTTTGATCCCACAGTGACTGTGTGCTCACACTTGACCTTCAGTGCTGACTTTGTCACAGAAACTGGGCTGCCAAAGGACCTGAGTAATGTGCATGCTAAAACCAGCATTAAATGCACTCCTGCAAATAGGGATACAGTTCTTTACTGGTTGCTCTGCCCATATCCCCCACCTCCTGCTTGCTTGGGAGCTCCTCACTAGAGTCCCCCTGCCATCCCTCAGTGTGGAGGGATCAGGAGAACTCAATGCTGGTGTAATTCCTCAGAGACATGTGGATTGGGAAGATAGCAGCAGCAGGTGGGTCAGTATCAGAAATTAGAGACTGATATCTTGTCCTGCCATGACCACTTGAAAACAAAACCTCAGGAGGCTGTGGAATTTTTATATGGTCACACCTCACTGACTTCTTATCACGAATCCGTATCTTTATTTGGAATCTTCCTCTTAGCTCTGTTACAGTTTTCTTCACAAGCAAGAGTATTCTCTCCCTTCTACCCACCTCCCCATAAAACATCCTGCCCTGCTTCATAGCCTGCCTCCCATTTCCCACTCACTGTGAAATACAAGCAAGCAAATCACCCCAGGTGAGCCCAGCTGCCCTTCAGCACTGGGAGTGCACTCCACATGTGCATGTTCTTTGCTCCCAACAAACCCTTCCACATAGTTCAGATTGCATGGTACAGCATCTGCACCATCATCTTCCTCTCTGCCAGTAGCTCAGCTTTTCCGTGGAGACAGCTAAACTGGTTTACTATAAATACATTCAGTAAAACCCCCATGTGGCCATGGTTTAAATCAGGCTTCACTAAAACTAGTCAGGAATGGCATAAAATTAAATCGAAGAAGGCAACCTGTATTAGAGGAGTTTTCTGTCACATTTACTTGCGTAAATCTGTGTAAACCTTCATTTGCATATTTTCTATTGTGTCTGCCCTTCTGGTCTGCACTAAGCACAGTAAAACCCTGCTCTAAGAAGACACAGTAGAGGCCAGAAGCTGTTTTGTTTATACCAGCTCTTTAGAGATTATTGAATTTCTAGTCTCCTTGACAAAGTGTGCTGTTTTATAAGCCCATGTGTCTCAGTAAGCAGTAACCACTGAAAGAAAAAGACTCTGAAAGACAGCAGTCCCACTATTTCTGACATTTTTTCCAAAGTGAAGGGAGAAAATAGTGGACACTCACCCATGACCTCCTGGGCTTCAAGCAGGAAGAGGTCACTCCAGGGCCCACACCCTGCAGAGTTCAGCACACACACCCTGATAATCAGGTCTTTGAGAGGATTCCACATGGTGAGATTGGCTTTTGTGTCCTGCACGACCATCTCCCCCTGAGTGCAAATGACAAGGAACTGTGAACTGTCTTAAAAGGCATCTAATGTAAAACTTCACCTTCCAACCAAAACAGTACCAAACATGTACTTCAATGGCACTATAACAAGGGCTGGGAATTGTGACTTTAGGGTCCTTATCTCAGTTTTGCCAGGCATTTGGGCTGCTGTCTTGGGTTTCTGTTCCCAAAAAATTGCTAGTAGTTTCCCAAGGCATAAGGGAGATGGGAGATTTAATAATTTCTTCTTTCTTCCTTTGAGGTCCTCCCATGCACGTTGCTATAGAAATATGGGTTTTTTCTGCTATTAAAAGATATACCTCCTTCTTGTGGTTTACTGTAAAGCATCTGGTGGTTTTAATCCAAGGGAGGAGTCTGTCTGTCTGTTTTAACTTGTTGACCAAATCCTAAATGGCTTCTGAATTTCAGCGCCAGTTTACCCTTAGGATGGCAAGGCCAACATATTTTTAGTAGTTTTATGGCTCTTCTTCATACAGCAAACCCATGAATATTTGGCTTCCATCACTGACACAGAGTAAATTCAATGAGAACTCAAAATACCATCAGTCAAAGTCAATGAGGCTGACCTAGTGTGAAATGGGTCATACAAAATAGGAAATAAGTCTCTTTTCCCTTTAGCTGTCTATTATTACAGGCTTGCTCTTCTTTAATAAGCACTGGGTAAATACCTATTAGGAAGCTAGAAACCATAAGAAATGCTATGAACTTCAAAGGTTGATAGATACCTGGGAAAGGTCCATGCCAAAGAACAAATGAAAGGCCTTTTACCCTGTCAGGGTCCTTTCAACTCCCTAAGTATTGTAAATGAATCTAAAGAATCCACAACCTTCTTTCTGTGATTTACAGCACAACTCATTCACTTGTTAAATACACCTTTGCTGCTAGGATTTGGAAAGCCAAGGCCCAGTCACAGGAGACAGAAAGCCCACATCCTGCACTGTCTGAGCTGGACAGCCCTAGAAACAGCCAGAGAGAAACAAAGTGGATTCTCTCTATGTTGTCCTTCTTGTACAAGGAATGGCAGGGAACTGGTCTGTCTGCAGATGGACATGCACGTGAAGGAATTCTGAATATGCCAGGGAGGAGGAAGTGGTCCTATATCTTGGAGTGAAATACTGAGGCATTCCCTAAAGTCAGAATAGATCCATTTACACAAAAGCAATGTCAGCAATCTAATCCCCTGGTATGGATGAGAGACCTTAATGCCTAGAAAATTTAGTACGAACCTTCTGCAATTCTGTGTTCAATGGCTCAGTACCGTCTCAATCTGTTACCTGAGTTACATTATCCTGAATCCATTCCAGTCTGTATCCCAGGACATTTTCTTTCAGCATATCTGGAGCCACACCTTCCCACTCCAAAATTAGACCAGGATCTCTTTGAATGACATGGATATTTTGAGGGGTGCTGTTTGGAGCTGAAAGCAGAGGAGAGAACACAATCGCTTGTGCAGGAGAATAAGGCTCTATCCACACTGAAAATGGCAGTTTCACCCTCTTTCCTGAGATCATCCAGAAAAGAGAGGGTGTGAGGGGAGAGAACAACTTCTATAAGCCACCAGCACCATGGTTTCAACTGAAGAAGACAGGCCAGCATCCCTCATTTAAGATCCCAAGAATCTCACAGAGTTAATGGGGGCAGCATACAGAAGCCCCATGGCTGGGTCAACTCCTGTATTACCATTGCTGATGCCCACATTTGACTGCACATTATTGTTTTACTCTAGGAGACCCTCAGAGCGGATGAGCAATGTAACAGCGTAATGTTTCCCATCCTGCAGAATCAGGAAGGAGCTAATGACATTTATAATCATCTCTTTTTCAGGTTCAGAACTGCTGTCATATTCTTGTCTGCCGTTTCTTACCAAGCTCCAGGGTCTGGAAATAAACCCTGTCGGTGAAAGGGGAGCTGCCCATCTCATTGCTGCACTGCACACGGACGCTGTAGTTGGTGGAATGCTTCAGGCCTTGCACAGCGTAGGAAAAGGGTGGCACCGGGGTGACCTCGGTGGACACCTCCTGGTCATCTGGTGACTCAGATACCTGTGCCAAGAGTGAAACAGAGATGACTGTTACCTTAAACAATATGACTAACATGTCCACATGGATAAGAATTAATTTAATTGTCAGTTTAGGAATGTGTAAGAATAGATGTAGCACCAGTGGCACTTAAAATACGGAAAAGGGAGTAGTCAAACTAAGAATCATGAAGTGACATCACTTCATCATTTTGTACTTTTTGCAGTACAAAAATTTTCCACCAGATGAGAATTTGGTTCTATATTTTAAAACATTTCCTTCCCGATAAGTTCTACAGTTGATTATTTTTCCTTTAAAGAAAAATAAATGTGCTTGTCACTTTGAGTGGTAGCAGGCGGCTTCTGAGGCTTGTTTAAATCTGGGCAATGAAAACCAGTAGAGCAACTTGCCTGTTGCCTACTGTCACCTTTTGCCAAACTCTTTTTTCCAGAAGTTTGCATATTTCCAATTTTGTAGCGGATGAGACATGGTAGACATAGGTGGTTTGGTTCAACTAACCTGTTTTAAATTAAACTGAAAAGAAACTTTTCACCACTCCTGCATCCCTTCTTTTTCTTGCTTCCAAATCTGAGTTTTAAGGCAGCATGAATGTTAATTTAAATCTGATATCATTGTGTGCTTTTAATGCACAGACAGAGCCAATGCTCCTACTTTTGTACTAACAATAGCAGAAATCACTGCATAGCTCCCAGGCTCAGACTTTCTCCTCAAGTGCATACAAAATAGCGAAGCAGAGAGAAAAAGCAAGATGTACTGACAAAAGTGAAACAGTCATATGGAGTTTATGTATTTTATATGGCAGCCTTTCTCACTGCTCTTCTGCTCACTCTCACATACACTTTTGGCACACTGATCTATTTAGCTGGTAGAAAGGAAGAAGCTCAAGTTTCCTGAACAGAAAAGCATATTGTTGTCATTATCAGTGTCATCCACAGCACGGAAAAAACAAGACAACTTTTTTGTAAGACCCTGTCTGCTGGATGATGTATTTCTGTTCAACGCTCCCAAGAGCTGGTGCTCGTGCATCTGGCCCTTTCACACCCTGGAACTTGGCTTGTGTTAGCAGTCAGAAAACGCTGCCATTCCCTGCCCTGTCCCCAGAAGCAATCTGCCTGTCTGAACACGGTGCTCCTGCAGCACCCGCTGCAATGCCCCAGTGCCAGAAAAACACAGCTAACTTCTAATACCCCTTCTCTTTCTAGGAGACTCCCAGCAAGTGCAATCATGAGGAGCCAGGAACATGTGCATTTTCACATGGAAATGTAGGTCAATGCCTCACACAGAATCTCTCAATGTGGGAGTCAGAGGAAGCACGGTTTTCTGACAGCGCAGGGTCATTGCCAAGTTATCCTGCTCCCAGAACTCAAATGCAGGAACTCCGTCCTCCCCAAATAGAACAGAAAAGGCTTAGAAAAGGGGTGAGAGACTGCTGAGTTGACAGAAACTGGGCTGCTCTGATTCAGCCTCTTTTCCACATGTCCCAACCCCCACCCATGCCCCTGCCAAAAGTGAGAGGGAAAACTTAAACCCCAGAATGATTAGCATTGTAGCGTGCAAGCCAGAGAGAATAGGCTGTTCCAGCTCGAGATAACTGGCACTGTAAAACAGAGGAACAAAACCATTTTCAACTGTGAACAAGGACAGAAGCAGCAACAAAACCCACAGACCAGGGCCAGCTGCATTCAGGAGTTCTTTCTGCCACTGAGTTAAACTAGATGATGATTTCTTTTACTTCTGAAATGTAAGAGACATCAGAGCATGAAACCTCTGGTTTCCCTCCCAGCTAAAAAGAGGACTTCAAGTAAATTAGCTAGACTGCTTCCAGCATACCTTAAGTTTATAATCCTTCTCTGCATAGTTGGCAACAAGGCATAGAAATTGCATTCCAGCTCACAATGCTGCTGTAATCAGGTAGGGAAAGCACAGGGGCCTGGCAAATAAATCCATGGGGAATGTGCCTAGCTGTGTTTGCACAGCCTGCTTTGGGTATCACCATTTATTTTCTCACTGGGTTACCTGCTCTTTGGTCTGATTCTACAGCTAAGGATGCAATGATAGAAACTAACTGTGCCTGAGGTTGGACACATAACATTGTTCTCAGGAACTTCAAGAAGCAGACCAGCTTTTCAGAGATGTGGAGTACTCTGCACCTATCAGAGCTAAAGAATAGAATCAAGCTTGATTTTCTGGGAAGAACTGGTCTTTAACAACAGAAAACAAATCAAGATTTAGAGACAGGGCTTAAAATTGCTTTTAAACATACAAATAGGTCTGATCTTGTATCAAAAACCCCAATCTACCTCCTGCCTCCATCATTCCTACCTTTCCTGTACTACATCCTATACTTTGCAAGCTCCTCTTCCCTTGGATTCATTGGTATGTCTGAATTCCTGCCCTTCCTCTAGCATCACACAGCACATGCCTGATTTGGCATGGGACTCACAGGCACCTGCACTGGAACAAGCTAGCATAGGCCACTGCTCCATGCAGGAAGGGTGAGCACCCTGCAGCCACAGCTCCTCCAGGGCACTCCCCACACAGTGCTGTGTGCTTCGTGTGTGCTGCAGTGTAATAACCCATATGGAGTAGCTGCCAGGAGGCAACTGATAACCTGCTGGTGAGGAGACTGTGGCCAGTCTTTAACGCTTAACAGTTGAGCACGAAGTTCATGACCTGCTCTTTGGCACCTATGAGTTGCCTTCTGTTCAGTTTTTATGCTTTAAGGCTGTGAAGTAAGGATTGAAACACTGCTAATAAGTTGGGAGAGCAAACGATGGCCCAGGAAATGTGGTTTAGGAGAGTCCTGTTATTCATGCAGGGCAGGGCACAACCCAGAGAGGCCATACCTGAAGAGTGCAAGAATGGAGAGGTGCACGGCCGTCAAATCCTGGCACCCAGACCACGCTGGCATTGCTGCTGGTGACTTGGCTTACAGTTACATTGAGAGGCGGGAGAGGCATGGCTAGAAAGGAAACAAAGAGACCTTTCAGGGTACACAGAACCAAGCAGGTATTCACGTGGAAATGGAAGAGGCTTGAGGCTAAAAATTATGCAAGGAAATCGCTAACAGAAATGTGGTAAAATACCACATCTTTAGAGAGTGTCCCTGACTTGTTGTGAATGAAACTATAATTTTAACATTGGACAAGTTATTGTCAGCCATTCTCACATTGTCCATGGATGCACACAGGCAGTGGTTGACCTCTTTGACATCACTGCCAGTGTGTGACGTTTACACCTTTGCTACTCAGCTCTCTTCCCTGCCCCCTGCATTGCAGGGCATGACTCAGCCCTGCACACAGTTGCCTGTGGACCCACACTGTGAACTAAATCAGGGCTCTAAAATCCCACCTCGGGTTCTCAGTGAAGCCTTTGACACCAGCTCTGCCAGCGCCGGGTGGAGGGTGGTTTGCTGTAGTGACCTGAATACCCTGGAGCTGGATTTGCAGTAGACCTCTTTGTGCTGCCTCCAGGTGTTCATTGCAAACTCCCACTGAAGCACCCTGGGACAGAGCCTGGACTGAAAACTGCCTGCTCAGGCTTGGGACAAATAAACTGTTTTACAGAGGGGAATTTCAAGCCAAAGGGAGTGCCTGCCACACACGGCCAATACCACTCCACAAATTAAGGGAGGGCCAGGAACGAAATCAGGATTCCAAGACTGGACAGTTAGTCAGATGATCGTGCTCCCTACCACCACAGCACAGAACCAAACTGCTTGGATTCCTTTTAGGACCCTTGATGCTTCCCTTTGACTTCTCCTTTCCTCTCACTGTAATTCCATGTAGTTAATTCCCATCCTTCCAGTCAGCATCTCTTTTTCACCTCTGAGTTTTCATTTGGGCACTTCACTCCTGACAAAATTAGCATCTTCATGAATACTAACTTCTCCCCTGATCTTCTTCTCATTTTAAAAAATTGTACGCTGATGCTTGTAAGTTTTCCTGCCACATCTCAACAAATTGTACCCTCAGAAGTCTTCTTTCAGAAAACCATCCTCAGGACAAGGCTCTGCCTGCAGATTGAATTTCCCAGGTCTCCTGAGTTGTATCCATCAGAAAGCAGCAACAGAAAAGTAATTGCAAGCCAGGATTTCTCTAGCTGCATCTTCTACCCTGCCAGAACACCTCTGTATTTCACTGCACCATGGACAACCACAATACTGCTGCCTTCAGCATACCCACAGGGTCATCTTGCAAGAGAAATGCAGAGCCCAAACACTCGGGTCTCTGCAGAGGGTCTGGAGGAGAGGAATAGATGGTGACACAGATTAACCCTATAAAGCCTTTGTTGTCTGGTTAACCAGTTACCACGACCCAGGGCAGGGCCTGCCACCTAGATAAGAACAGGGTGTGTGGGTGGGGGATGGGCAGCAGACCAAGGATCTGGGATGGAAGCTGGGCAATGAGTTTTCTGGTAGTTAACTTAAGACGTTCCTGCATCATTGTTTCATTTTCTTTTGATGTTCTGTGTTTAGGTCTGTAAGCTCTTTAAGGGGAGAAAAAAAAAATCCTGCTTTTTCTGTTTACTGGGTATTGCTGACACATTGCCCATAACTCAAGTTTTTGCAGAGACACTTGTAGCTTTTGGGCTTAGCAAGGTGTTCTTTTCAACACAGGATGGCAGGCCTGAAGGAGGTACGTGCTGTGTGCCACCAGTGAGAATAAACAACCAACTGCTAACACACCCCGTGGGCAAAGGAGACAGAGGCTGGGGAGGGCTGGCTGGCTAGCACCTTTCCCTAACCCTGCAAGCAAGGGCCAGATGTGCTGGCCCTCATCTCCTGGGGAAAAAAAAAAAAAAACACCAAAAAAAAGCAAAAAACTGTGGGCAGCTGCTTCCTGTTGTGCTCTGAAACACGGGATACTACCCTAAAAGTGTTAGCTGCACACATTCAGGACAGAAAAGCCTGTCAGTATACAGGACCTTGAGTGTTAACATAATGAGAGTTAACTTCCTCTGTGCTTAGAGAGTGGCTGAACAATGGGGCTTTGTAATGGCTGGGGACTGTGGGCTACAATAACTGTAATTTTCTGCTTGGAGTACACCCAGCACATTGTGGGCACTACAGAGAATAGATAATGAACAAAGGGAAGTCATACGAAATTTAAANGTAACTTCACTGAATTCTGCATATTCATAGGATCAAGAACTAAATAAACATTATTTGAGCCTGCCCTACTTCTGCTGCGTAGGAGCTTTGATTTAATTTTAACAGGGCTATACTAGATCTTCCACGCCTCGCCACTTAGGTAAATTTGTAACTACTGTTTTAGACGTATCTTTGAGGTATTGCAGACATAACTTTTATGACTACAGTGCTGGACTTGCTATTCAAAACCTGAATTTTTATCTCTAGGACATGCCACATATTGGTGTAATGTTAGTTGAGTGACTTAAGCTTGCTCTTTCTCAGCTTTAGAATGTGTGTGAGTGACACAAGTGTGCAATGGCAATATGGCCCTCCTAAAGAGGCTGTGTGGATTCATTAGCTGATGATCCCTGAAGAACACTTTTCAGCTTAACACAATTGCTGGGAAATGAGAGAATTCTGAGGTCTTTACTCCATCTTATTAATGGTTAAAAAATAATAATCTGTATTAACATAGGAAACTTTAAAGCTTGTTTATCCTAAATGCTTTTTCAAATTATGTCTTGACAAGGTTTTTTTAAAGTGTACTAAATTCTATCCCAGGATAGACTATTCACAGAAGATACATTCTACAATAACTAACTCCCTTGTGTAGACAAGTCTTTAAGGCAACAACTCCAAGTGGCTTTAAATTAAATTATAAATCTTACTAGTCCAACACACTGCATTCTTGGCATAGCAGTAACCACAATGTCCCAAATAAAAACACACTTCAAGAGCGGGAGATAACAGCCGGATTTCAATCTGTCCTTAAATGAACACTAGCTACTACATCTGTGAGTCCTGATACTGATACAGACATAAAGGATTGCTTGTATTTGTGCTGAGCAACAAGCTACTACTCGGAACAAATGATTTTTGTGCCATGCCTCTCCTGGAACTGATGATCATGTAATTAAAAGTGCATTAAAGCATGACTAAAAATTCAAATGCAGAAGCATCTCAACACGGAGAAGAGGAGAAGAGCTGATTGCTCCGATTATCCCTGTTTCAGTTACCTGGAGGAATAGAGGAAATGTACATCATCCTGGAGACTTTCAAACGGCAACTGGTCATGCACAGGCTAGGAATTATTTGTTTTCAATGAGCTTTTAAAGAGCAAAGAATTTTAAAAATAAAATTCATAAACCCAGTGTGGATGAGCAGACCTTACTGGCCACGGGTGACCACCTTCCTTGACTTTTTCAGCATCTAATGTGATGCTAATAAAAGCAAGCAGAAGTAATGGCCTCTTTAGCTCTAACAAGACCCATCTATTCCCAAGAGGGAAAGATTTCCCTGCTACAAATTTATATCAGCTTCATCTTTCACAAACAACTTAATCACCCCCTCTCTTTCCTTTTCAAGGAAAAGCTGTCATTTGGCATCACATTTCCACTCCTGAATTAGACGTGAATTATTTTCAACAGTCTGGGATACAGCCCTGCATAGGAAGTGGGAACTGCTGTTAGAACACAAAGCATTGTTTCAACTGCTGAGAGCTCCAACCAGCGCTGGCAGCTTTGAGGGAACTCCTTGCATTAAGGAGCCCTACATTCCCTCCCCAGAGAGCAAATCCAAGCCCCTTGCCCAGTCTCTTGCACCCAGGCTCTCACCTTTAATTTGAACAGTGGCAGTCCGAGATGAAGACAATCCCTTTATGTTGTGAGCTTCGCAGGAGAAAACTGTGCTTTGATTAATACCTGGAGATCAGCCAAGAAAAGGAAAGGAAACACAAACAGCTATATAATCCAGCTTCAACCTTCAGCAGAATTTCAATTATTTGTGACATCCAGCTCAAGTTGTACAGGCAGTTGTAGGGGTGAGCTGGGTTCCAATCAAAGGCATGCAGATTTCAATGTAACTAATGTGCTAAACGTATCTTTAATGGAGGGAGTGTAGCAACATAGGAAAACTTTCA